>JAGDQP010009731.1:27029-44979 GCA_022664845.1 Lepisma saccharinum | reverse complement strand
ATATATATATAAGAATCTTAGAGCAGAACTGTCCTTCCACAAGAAAGTTAATTAAGTTTTTAAAATCCTTGGAAAACTTTCATGGCAAACTTGTACAGGAAAACCGGAAAAATCTTCAGTGACGAGAGAAATAAATTTCCATCTCTTGGTCAGTTGAACCGTTACACGCTGTTACCTTCCAGTCTTAAACTGTCATTTTCATATTACCTGCAGGCCACCTACTTAATATTTACACATGACTTGCGTAAAAAAATGTTATTTTTCTTAGTATTAGAGGTGACCTGGTTCTTTTCTCGGTCGAGTCCCTTCCGATCTGTTTCCCTCGTCCAGGGCGAACCACAACATTCGAAAAGCACCAACACTACGCGAGGAAAAATAATCAAGCGTGGCAGACCCTTTTTACTCGTCAAAAGTACTTTCATTTAGTAGTTAACTGTAACCACTGTAAACATAATGTGAAACAAATGTTTAAATTGTTAAAATATCAATATAATTAATACGTTAAATAATAGTTATAAATATTAAAAGTCAAGAACATATTTTAGAGGGAAAGTTCCACCAATAAAAACTTTTCACGTACTCCCTCATTTTATTATTCGTGGACCAATAGAAAAACCGAAAAAATAAGGAGCAAATGAAAGGAAAGATAATAAGAAAGAAAAGGAAAGAAAGTAGTCTACAAAAGAAATGAACCCTTCCGCTAAAAACGTAGTAAAACAACTGAAAAATGAAATGCGAAAATTTATTATAGTAACGCTAATAAAGTGCTATTATCTTTTGGAGCAATCCCTATATTGCTACAGTAGAAACATGTGTTGTCCGATACTAAGTGACTTTTTATTTCTTCCGTGACCTCGTTTTTGCTTGTTGCATATGCTCCCAGTATTTAAATTTGTTTACTTTCTCTATGTTCTCACTCTTAATTGTTGTATATATATATATATATATATATATATATCCCTCATTCGCAGTATCGGCTTGTTATCGTGTATTCTGTTTTCTCTATGTTTACCTGTAGACCTATCTCATCACACGCTTCTTCTAACACATTGGTGTTACTCTGTAGTGCCTCTCCTATTAAATCTACATCATCCGCGTACACGAACAGTTGATCCAAGCCATTCAATGTTAGTCCCTTTTAGTCCTCTTTTATTTTCTGAATATCCAAAGTGTAAATAACCCATTAGTTACTTACAGTGTCCAAGCTAAACTAACGTAAGTTCTGTTTATCGTGTGTACTTAACCGGGGTAGTATCCATAGTTTAGCCATATATGAATTCTGACATCAGTGGAAGCTTCACTAGAACAAAATAAATTATAGGGGGAATGAGATGTAGGTGTAGTAATTATCATCAAACCGTAGATTGGTTGTGTTCGTTGCCCCCCCCCCCCCATATTAACCTCATTAAATTACCACATTTTCGCGTTTGAAATATTCAGGTTGTCTCTACGTCATATCATTTTTTGTTCCTCAAGTATCAAAATTTATGTTTCTGGTTGAAAATGTTTCGTGAATATGTCGATAGTATACCGGTAAGATGTAGTACCGCATAAATTTCTATATCTTGTGAACTCCTCACGTAACTATTAGAATAAACTTCCAAGTTTATTTGCATGGTGTGTATCCAGTGAGTGATAATAGCTGTCCTACTAGTGTTTACTTAACTGTTTTATCGTATATGTATTTTTTAAAAAAAACTAAAATAAATTCTTGCATGTGATAAGAGACAGATGATTTCACTATGCTAAACAGGAATAATGAAGTTACGAAACAGTAAATTAATTACATTGGATTCTTGCGCAGCATTGTCAAGGATGACCAAAGAGAAAATAGTTTAATCTTTTTTTTTGCTGGTCAGATAAATAACCAAATTTAAAGTTATGTTAATTTTAAAACACTCTATATTTCTTTCAGACAGAAAAGATGATTTTTGGGTTTATGCGGAATATGGGGCTGTTCCTCATGACGCACTGGTGGGTGGATTCAGATCTGAAGATGAACCAGTATACATCATGAGAGCTCGGTATGTACATAATCAGGATCACTACGTCCCAGGATATGTGATAGAAAAAGACGGCGAGGGTTATATACCGTTTCGCGGAAAGTCAGTTTTCAGATATAAATACGATGTAAGTATAGTTGTTTCTTATTTAGTGACCAAGAATATGTTAGTTGAGATATGTTCCTATTTACTTTTAAGAACTTGTTTATATTAATAGGAACACACTATTATATTAATTTTCTTATCAGCAAAGTAAATAATTATACATTAGTTCATTTCGTTACAATTAAATCTTCAAAATATCCAGTGTCGACGAGATAGAATTTATACATCTCTTATACTTCCCAAGAAATTGGCGAAATGATTTGCATTTAGAATTCGGATAAAGGATGAACATATTTTGGGGTTTCGACTCCTGCTTAACGGGGTCTTCTACTTCTCTCAGAGCTAGAAAATTTACTGTTGGAGCTTATGGACAGAAAATTGATACCGAATATCTTCATTTTCTAAGGAACTGGATATCTTTAATAGAAAAGAAAAGTTTTGAAGCATTCTTCAGAAGTTTATGAACGGGTTGAAATACTTAGAACGTACATTTGTTACCTAGTTTTTCATAAATAAATTATTAAAATATAAATAAAATTATTTTGTTTTCTCTAAATTACAATATGACTAACTTTGCAACCAATTACGCTAGAAAGATCAACTTTTTTTTTGTTTTATTCCTTGTGAACAAACGATTCTAATAATTTTAATTGCAAACATATCCGATACACCAATAAAAAAATAGTATTTTTATATAGCTATTCTAGTCCACCTCTAAAAGGTTTGATGAGGGTAAGCCACGCCCCACTCTAGGCCTGGCAGTGGAAGGGGTGGGAAGTTGGAGAAGCGAATGTCTGAATAAGTATGTGGGTACCGCTTGAATGAAACAGGTTCTCGACCGGTTTTCTGGGGAAAATGGCTAATTCTGTAGAGTTTGTGTTCTTCCTCAATGGTTCTATACTAAGAGGGTGGACGTGGTGAGTGGAAAAATATTGCCTCCCCCTGCCTCTGCTGCTCCATTGAAGTTATTAATCTAGTATAATGCAATATATTGTTTCGACTTTCCTGACCGTGTATTGTCTTCACTCATTCTATACCTATTCTGTATTGTTTGCACTATTTATCACATAAAGCAGATTTGTGTAGTACTGTAACAAAAGCATTACTTACAGCTGTAAAATATAATTTCTAATCTTACAGCAAACTTGCGTTTGCTGCATATATCATAGTTCAGTAGTAGCTATTTATCACAGAGCAATTATTAACAAGTATAATATTTACATTGCACTGTGAATATTAACGAGCAATCTTCCCAAACAGCTAATTCAATCATCATTCGGAAAAACGTTATAGTCTACTCCAGGGGGCTCCAAACTTTTTTGGCACCTGGCCAAATTGACTAATCAGGAAGAGAGGGAGGGCCGCATTATAAAGGATCAACTCAATAGTAATATACACATTTTCATTTAGTAATTATATTGCAAATTGTATTAGTAACAACAAATATAATACAAAATCGTGTTTATCCCAAGTAGCAAATTCTTGTTGGACCATTGAAAATCTGATTGTACGTTTTAACGATAGATTAACGTTTTTCAGTACTGTTCGACCTACGTACTGTTTGGTCGTTGCCCGCTAGCCTTATCGTTAGCGATAACGTTGGCCCTAAAAGCGAAGTTCAACATAGAGCAAAGTATATGGTAATTCCAATGTACATGTAGCCCAATGTTAGCCCAACTTATTTTTCAGTTGTATGCACTCAAAATAGTACCAAGTTACATGCTGAGGAAATTTACTATTTTAGTAAACCGAATTATGCATATTTTTACAGTAGTTTTTTAAAAAAAACTGGACCGTGATTACATTATGCCTTTATTCAATGACATGATTTACTCTCTCGTCTTCATTTATAATCGAAAAATTTTCCACGTATCTGTGGATGGATTTGAACCTGCAACGTTGTGATTTATTATTTAGCTACTACACTACGGAGCAACACTTTAATCCTAATAATACGTCAATTATGCACTTCATGAATTCACACAGGGCGACCTAAGACATAACGCTAGATAATTTTATTCTCTGTACTTGCGCGCTGAATGAGTTAAAATAGAAGAGTTAATTTTCTTTTATCATTTCTACACAAACTAATATATAGTAAAATTCACTCAGAAAAATTATTACCCTAATTAAGGTTGCAGGTCCCGCAAAGAGTTACTCGATTTCGTAATGCAGTCTTTCCCCTCCCGCCCCAAAGGACCTAAATATTAATTACATTTTTCCAACGCCTGTTTAATTTCTCTCCTAATAATAACCATATGGCAAAGTTATGACAGATGATTTTTTTGGAATTCGAAGACATAATTTAGAATGTTTGTCTATTTCTCTATCAGCAGGCTATCAGAAGTAATTTAGATCAATCATTTTCTCTGCATAATTGTCTTGCAGGGAAGGAGTAGTTAAAACACTTCCTCGGAAGAGAAACAAACAAACAAACAAACAAAAAATCATTAGCTAGAGTGAAAGATTTTACTCACTTAAAAATAGTATTTTCCATCCACTGAAATCAAAGGTAGATTGTAACCTAACAATTCCTAGCCTAATAACGTAAAATATTAAGTAATGGTTTTATTATAAACAAAACGAAAGCGCCCCCGTATAAATTCGAATTAGAACGTATTAAAAAAACTCAAAGTGATAGGAAAAAATGGAGATTACTAAGCGAATGCCGTGGCCTGCCAGCTTTAGTCAGTCATAGATTTTCCCACCAGTGTCCATTACTAATCCAACGGTGTATGGCTTATCTCTGTCGAACTTGTGGCTACTGAGATCTAGTAGGGTCACAAATGGATAATACGCGTACTAAGCGATTCGAAAGGACTTGCCAGTTCTAGTCACATTCATAGTTTTCCTCACCATTGCACACCATGACGAATCCAAAGGTGTAAAAATCATCTCTGTCAGACTTGTAGTTACTTAAATTTAGGAGGGACACAAATGGAGAATACAAAGCGACTTGAAAGGACCTGCCAGTTTTAGGGTCAAAGTTATAGGTTATTCCATGGTTTCAGGCATTGTGACATGCATAGTACTTCTGTTTACATGCCTCCTCTACTCACAGTTTTTCCAAGAATAAAAAGGCAGAACTTCTCTATAGATATATCTGTTGCGGCTGCAGCCGATATTAGGCACATGAATATTGATAAACACAGGCAGTAAGATGTTCGTTAGTGAGAGTAAAAGTAACATTAGGATATATTTTTTATATATAAATCAGATAAAGAGAGTTTTCATGTAACTTTAAACTAAATTAGTTTTTTTTTTCAGGAAAAAACACAATAAACCTTGCAACTCTTCCAAATATCACCCCATTCCAAATATGATGTTACTATCCTATTACAAAATTCTCATATCTCACCTTCACTACATAAAATCTTTCAGGTATGTGCTGTTTTCTAAAACAGCATGTCTACATTCGCGTCGGGACCTATTGTAGAAGCTGAATAAAGAGGGGATTTGTGTAGTCCCCTCCCTTCTTTTTTTCCCTCGGACTAAAAGCGAAGACAGGGGCGGGGCGCGGCTGGCTTACTCTCATCAAACCTTTGACAGGTGGACTGGAATAGCTATGTAAAAATACTATTTTTTTATTGGTGTATCAGATATGATTGCAATTAAAATTATTAGAATCGTTTCTTCACAAGGAATAAAACAAAATAAAGTTGGTCTTTCTAGCATAAGTGGTTGCAAAGTCATATTGTAATATTGGAGAAAAAAATATAATTTTATTAATTTTTTAATAATTTATTTCTGAGAAACTAGGAGACAAATGTACGTTCTAAGTATTTCAACCCGTGCATAAACTTCTTATAATACTCCAAAACTTTTCTTTTCTATTAAAGATATCCAGTTCCTTAGAAAATGAAGATATTCGGTATCAATTTTCTGTCCATAAGCACCAATAGTAAACTTTCTAGCTCTGGCAGAAGTAGAAGACCGTCTTAAGCTGACATTCTTACTGTATATGTTTAAATATATTTTGTTATCAGTACTGTACTGGTAATTGTAACAATAATGACTAATTTTATTATTATTATTATTGCTTAATATTTCTTTCTAAAGAAGAATATGGTAACGTTGCATATTTCAAAACTATACCGAGAACATAATTCAATGTGGAAGTTCTATCTACAAACCTCATTTATTACAATCGTCAGGGAAAGTACATTCCTTTTGTTTTAAGCGTGTTCTACAAGAGTTGTTATGCTCCAACAGAACTTGCATAATTACTTTTCCTTAAACGTAATTTCAAATCATTTAGCTCAATACTCACTCACCGTGCTCATGATCAGACATTGATAAGATGATGGCCTATCACTTTGTTGTGCGCCATATGTTCTACATTCCTGCTGAATTTTACAAATTTACAAACAGACCCTAAATTTACAAATTGTCCTTGTACTATAGTTTAATAGAAAATGTTCATGGAAAGATTTTGGAATTTATTCTGGAACAATAGAAAATTTCAATTAAAGAGTAAACAAATTTCTGGACAATATACCCCTCCCTTGTTGTTAGAACAGGTTTGCTGTAACAATGGTATATTGTGCAACTTAAACTACATATTTATATAAAATTAACATTGTGGCCAGCACCGATCTATCAGCAAACAATTTCCACCAAAGCATAATGCTCCACAGTTTCATTAGTTTTGAGATCTATGATAATTGTGGAATATTATATAGGAATTAGAATTGCGGTAAAGAAAAATCGTTGCTCGAATTTGGAATCACCAAATTGGTAACTCATTTACATATAAGATGAAACAGTGTTTACTAAAGTGCCTAGCTACAATCCTCTCAGCAGTTGGTATGGTCTGGCTTTGGGCTGACTAGAAGTAGGACATGCAACTCGTTTTTGGCGGGAAGCAGAAGAAACTGGCGAGAATCAGCTGTTGCCATCCACACTATAATTATTGGGTTCTATGATAATTTGGATTCAAGTATACAACTTATTCTTTGTTTGTATATGGGTTGCTATAGAACAATTGAAATTTTCTGATAATTAAAAATAATAAGAATTATTTAATAGGTATAGGGAAAAAAGTGTGTAGAACACTTAATACGTCACGGTGACGCTTCACACTAACAAGATGTAGGAATCATTAACTTGTTTTGTGTTAGTATGGTTATAGTTCAGGAGATGGCTCAAGTTGATAACAACGTTTTCTTGTGAATCATATTTTCAATTTCGGCACAAAAAAAATTAACTATATCGATATTAAGTTTCAAACACGAAAGTTGCTTTAAGAACTTCAGTGGAGCATATTTTCTCTTGCTCTGAGCATGAAATAGTATTTTTCCATGGGAAGAAACCGTTATCTCGAAAGAAAACGCTGACATATGCGATTAGCACGCAAGCTTTATATACAAAGAATAAGTATAATCTTGTAATTTATTTGAGATCCACATAACTATCGCCCCTGTGTGTGTCATAGAGAACCCTGTTTAAAAGTGATTAAAATGACTTGAGTACTCTGTCCAACTATAACCCGCGTATACTGAGGAGGGACAGATATATTAACTCTCCATATACGCGGTATACAATAGCCTGAACAATTTGTAAATCTAGAATGTGTCTTCTTAACTACAACTTATGTGCACCGGGGGAGGGACCTATTTTATTACGGTAGTTCTAGATATTAGCTGATTCTGTTGTACGGCGTTGAATATATATCAAATGCTGCTTTCATTATTTTGAATACGTAGCATGCATAGTGTGATGTAAAATCAAGGAGTGATAGGAGTGCTGCTAAAACACATACATTCTTCTACATTATATCCTTGCACTCATATAACTCCGTTGGTTTTGCCTCACATTCTGCGTTCTATATATCCAAAACGATCAAAGTAATAGTATTAAAAGTATCTTCAAGCACCGTCTAACAGGAGTAGCTAATATAGAAAATAAATCCTTTTTGTCTCTCTAGACACAGGATCTATAAATTTACAACTCTCACTGCCTTCTTGAGTGTGCCTATTTTAACTATTAGGACTGATTTTCATTCAATCTGCGATATGGGTGAGTAGCCAATTGAAAGATGTTTTATAGCGTATTGTACGGTAAATGTGGCACGTATTTTAATCCAAGCAAGCTTTCATGAAATCCAGCCCTTACAAGAAAGCACGCAATAAAATACGTGTTTCAATTGGCTACTCAGCCTAATCTTAAGCAACGCAACCGGGCTTGAAAATGAGCCCTTATCCATGTATATCCAGTAGGCATAGTACTCTATCATGGCTATTTGTTTCAAAATATCAGGCTAGAAATATAGCTTATCAAAAGCAAGTACCAGCGACAATTTGGTTAATATGAACGGATAGAAAATACGGTTCCCTACATTCTGATAAAAAGTTTCCCCTCTCTGGAAATTGTACAAATAGGAAACTGCTTGTTTCACGAAACAGTTTTAAAGAAGGTTATCTACATTTCATCTCTATTTCATCAAGTACTCACAATTCTAGTATGTTGGTAGTCATACAAAATATAAAATCAACCAAGCTTAGTCATGTTCAACGAAGAGGGTAATCAACATTTACAATTTCTATAAGTGTTTTTTATTCAGTTGGTCAGCAACGCTGATTCAACCAGAAATCCGCTATCTTGTTTTGGCTCGCCAACAAATCATCTGTTAAATTACACACAGGGCAGACCAGTAGTCAGGCACTAGCCGGGCAACAAATTTAACGCACCCTAAGGTTTGACCTGTGTACAATAGCTATGATGAACACTTCAAAATTGGTCATTGCTTTGGTGACTCGACCAAATTCAGGAGTCTTATGCAGGGTATACTATCTCATATCCTTACCTGATCTGGAATTGATAGTCGTCTTCAAGGAAACGTTTGTATAGCAACTTGCGCAGTGTCCTTAAGCCCCTGCTCATCTCTCAAACTACAGTTTGTCCACGAGGGCCCTGC
The DNA here is from genome assembly GCA_022664845.1 of Lepisma saccharinum. Classification (NCBI taxonomy): domain Eukaryota; kingdom Metazoa; phylum Arthropoda; class Insecta; order Zygentoma; family Lepismatidae; genus Lepisma; species Lepisma saccharinum. Next base: position 35,955 of record JAGDQP010009731.1, on the reverse strand, counting down.
CTTGTCTCTGATGGTTTTCTGGGTGTTTCTCAATGGGGTCAACTCCACTTCTGTGCTTCTGTCTTCGTTGTTTCCTTATTAATCAACCTGTATGTTCCGTATGTCATTCAGAGTGTCATTTATCTTATATAGCTCCATTGTGACCGTGTTGTACTGAACAGTACATTTATTAAAGTGCCCCTGGTAAGTTTGGAAGCTTCTGCTACACTGTAAAAAGTGTACCTTTGAATAGTGGGTATAAAATTGAATAGTTGGTAGAGCAACTATTCGGAGCATCAAACGAATGTCTGTAATATGGCCATATACGTACATGTCATGTACTCCTGTATTGTGTTTAACATATACATTCAGTTTCTTAACGACCACTGGATGTGCATAATGCGCTTGTACTAACTCGTTTCTACTACAAAAGTGGCCATTAATTGCTATGCAATGATTTCTCATTCACAATTTTATTCCACTCGTTAGAAAAAGAAACTGCAAAACAGAAGATACAAGGATATTGCCCAAATTATAAAATCAATTTTGAAATAACCCAAAGAGCTCTAAAAGTTTGAACAGTATATATTTACAAAGGTACTTTGCTACTAAACAAAGAGAAAAATAGTTGTCTTTCTTTTTTAAAAAATGCATACGGTACACTGTACAGATCATGTGAAATTGGGGGCAGCAATGTTAAAAAAAAATCATGAAAACGAAAGCAAAAAATTTTGCTCCCACATTTTACTGATTCTATACACCAAATGGCTGCAGTCTGCCCTAAAATATCAAACTTGGCATGCAAATTGAGCGGAAGGATAAATTTGAACAAATATCTCCGTACTATTAAATCATACTTTTCTTTAAAATTCAGGAAGTTCATATATATATATATGTTAATAAAATTTATTTACTTTTAAGGTGTTTTGTTACACTGGAAATGTGGAATGGATCCAAAGCAAGGATGGAGAAGTACCTCCTAGGGCTGTAATAGCCGGATTGGCAATTGTTCCCCGAAAGGAACCTCTGTACATTGGAAGGACATCTCATAATGGATATCTTTTGCCAGGAAAGGTGAAAAGTCCTGACTAGCTCGTTTATATATTTATTTTTATTGTCTATGTTTAAAATGGTATTGCGAACTTTTATGGAGACAAAACGGAAGTGCTGGAGGCTTTGTATTTTTTTATTTCTGTCCCTTTATATTCTTAACCCGCAATTTCTTGCGAATCCAGTGGAAAGTCACTTCCATTTGAGACACCGATTTCCAAACGGGTCCTTGTCCATTTTTTTTTAAATTGAGATATTAGCATTGTTGAGTTCATTTTATCATTTTCTATTTCAAAATCATTTAATAATCGTAAGAAATTAAAAGACAGAATCATAATTAACATTAAAGCTTGCATATAGTTTTACCTTTTTCAATATCGTTTTGCAAGAAGGTAAAATATATTTTAAACTGATACTGCCCCAACTTTAAAAGATAATCATAGCTGCACATTTTCCCTAGCTTAGCAAAATCAGTAAGATGTGTATAACAAGTGACTTTTTGTCAATTTCCCAACGTTATAGCGCTTGGACAAGGACCCATTTGGAAATAGACGTCTCGTTTCGCCAGTGTTAGACTAATTTAAAGGTAGGTTACCAGAGACGTTGTCTGTGTCTGTGGTGTCCAGGTCTTAGAATTTGTTTTTCTGAACAATTTTTATTCCATTATACTAAATTAGATATAATGTTTGTGACGGCAATTTCACCTTGTTTGCAAATCTTCCCCTACTCCAAAGGCCTTTGTTTTGAATCAGAGTAGAAAAATGGTAGGAGTATTAAGTGAGGCAGCACATGAAAAGTTGTTTTTTTTATACTGCCACAATTCTTGGTAATACGCATAGTCAATGTTTAGTAAGAACGTATGGTTCATCTAATTTTTGCTGCGGTAAGTTAATGTGAATTTTTAATTATTAATAACTTGTATCTTATCTCGCTTAGACCACAGGAATCATGTACATCACACGCTGTAGGTAGTTTCTGTGTGAGTTGTCTTTGTTTGTGGTGTTCACAACTCATGATTTTGAAATGACTTACTGCGTACAATTTTGCCAGGAGGGCCTCTTTTCGTTGAAGGCACTGTACAAATATTTTATCTGGAGCACTAGATATTACTTTGAACTCCATTAGACTAATAACCTGTCTATGAATACGGATTTTAACATCTTCTTCTATAGTATTGTTAAGAACAACGGTTTCTTTATTTTTATATCTTCTGCCAATACAATTCATGTAGGTGAAAATCAATATCTTACTGAAATATTTGAATAAAAACTGGTCTAATAATTATATATTTATCATTAATCAATGTCAAAGTAACATACATGGGGTGTCAGACACAACATATTCCTACTTTACATATACAAACACTTTCGAAGACAGATGGGCGAAATTGGGTGTATGATGTTTCGTGTTTTGCTAGCATTTTCTTTCTCGTGGACGGCTGACAATTGTGTTCACAAATTGTTATATATATTTTAATAAATATAATATAACTTTATCGCGTACGTGTGTCATCTTCATGTAAAAGATATTTCGTCTTTTTTCTTTAATGTTGAAGCTTAACATGGTGAAGTTGTCGCTTCGTACGTTAGTTTATGTACATTGTATATCCAGTTATCATTCTGATGCCCCGAAGTCCCTTAATTCTCCGAAATGTATTATTGATCCCTCTGTGTGGGCTACCATCCTCCCAGCTACAGTCAAACCCTTAGTGTCTGCTCGGTATTCCACAAGAAAACAAATATGAACAACCCTTATTACAACTGTTCGTCTAGATCATTGTACTATAATGGGGAAGGGGCACATGAACATTAAACTTCAAAACCTGTGAGGAAGGTAAAGGTCGTTTCTCACATTATTTCTTTGTCATGAATATTCGAAATAATAATCGGACTGAATATTGAAGAGTAATTTACTTAATCTTTAAGAAAAAAAATACAACAAATATCTTCTGAAAACCTAGAAAGTTTATCAAAATGCATTTATTTTGTATTTATGTCAATTTCGTGACAAGCACTTTTATAGTTTAATACTTTCCAATTATTATTGATAATATTAAGTGAAAGTTTTGGTCTTTTCGGACTAGTTTCTTCCCATATTCATTATTCAAAGATTTGCATTTGCTATCAGTGATACCATAATTTGTGTTATTTCGAAAGTGAACAATATTTGCAATTAGTAGAAAACGAAAATTAAACATTAAATTCTTCGCTGGAAATATTAAAATGCTCTGGTAGCTAAAGTATTCGAATCCAGGCTCACGGGCATCAAAAACTACTATATACACTCGCCTAAATCCCCTCGGACAAGGGGCTACTAAGAAAAGAACTTCAATTTCGACGAGTTCTTGCACCGCTGTGATTATACGAAGTTTATCCAGCGTTGTTTCTTTCCGTATTTCACGAAAGTTAACTTTGTGGAGTCACGTCATTAAGACCTTTCATAAAATAAATAGAAAGGTACACCTTCCATGATACCAGTCCGTGTGTTCTTTGAGTAAGTGTTATCTTCTAGTTTATAAATGTTGACATGTTTAATCTTTACTGTATATATTTCATTTTAACCATTTTATAGGTATTATAAAAAATGGCTTTTTGTACTGATTAATAGTTTTATTTTAAACACATTAGCCCTAGCGTTGTTATGCGGTTATAGTGAGTTATATCCAGTGCTTTTTGACGGTACTCCGTACCGGCACCTTTTGGGGCTCAGTAATTTTGTCATATAAATTTGTAGTGAGTACCGGAACCTTTCTTCGTAGAAAAAAAGCGCTGGTTATATCATACGCAATTTATACAATAAAATTATAATATTAATTGTGTTTGTTATATATATTAGTCATATTTGATCATTCATTTTAGTTTCGTCATTTTTTGCTCACGAAAGATTGTGCAAATATATAATACACGGTTTATGTAGTAGATGAGGCAATGTTTCAACTTATTTAGCTTGCATAATTGTTAATCAGTGAATTTTTATATTATATTGAACTACGAATTTGTAGTAGATTTCGAGTTAAGACACTGAAAACCCATTAATCTGCCCTTTAATTTCAAGAACTTGAATTTATCGGTATCCTTTTGTCATCTTAGGCTCACCTTGGAATAATATATGTACAGGATGAGGAAGATATTGATCTGGGTCTCTCTTAATGTATCATCCCTGCATTCGCCTGATAAAAACTCTAGAAAAACCTAATTGAAAATTGTCGGCTTAATTACCAGAGACGTCTAACATCAGCCTAATCTCAATTAGACTAAGGATATGTTGTTTTATTTTTCAGGTGCACGGGAGTATGCAAGGCCTCTTCTTTCCTTTTGATGGAAAGGAATATAATGTGACTGAATACGAAGTTTTGGTATTATCATGATGTGTCCTTGAATTGAAAATAATCCTTTTTTGTAGCCTGAAATTATTATGCTTACCTTCGTATATTATTGGTGTTGATATGTTGTTTTAGTAACGCTAAGGTGTTTAGAAATACAATTATATTTTCAGTAAATTTATTAATCTGATATGAAAAATTAGAAATAATGATTTTACATACTCAGCATGGTACAACATCTGTTATTGTATTTATCTCATCCTGAAGAATTTAATCTTATAATCGTGTGCATACAGTTCTTGAAAACACCAGCATTTTTTTAAATTTAATTTCCACATTAAGCTCAAACATAGCAAAATCTAATGTCAAATATTAAATGTGTACTAAGCATCATATTCTAAGAATTTAACTAATATTTTATATAGATACTTTATGTTATTATATTAGCTAATAAGAACAGTAAAAGTAACAATCAAGATTGTCTTTAACACAATTTTAATAATGAAACAAAGGAGGCGGCTCCCATTGAGAAGATTGTGCATTTCTGCTATCGCCAGACTTCCGCAGCGAACATCTAATTTTGGATTATGTATTTGTTGTTGGTCAAGTTTCATGAAGACCTCTTCAATAAAATTTCAACAACTTTTTATAGCTTTAGTAATTCCTGAGTTGAAATTTATCGACGGATTGATGGTATATACAACTTTAATCTCTTCTCACCGAGACCTTTCCAACAATACTTCAATCACATTCATCTCCCTAGAAGTTCTAAGAATTAAGTTGTCGACAGACAGGCGGACATAGTATGGATATAAGGGTTTCCAGCTTTAGCTCCTGAAACATAAAACTATATGTCATTTGCAGGTAAAAGGAATAGTTAATCCTTAATAACAGAATACTTACAAATATGCGTTTTGACTTAAACTATAATGGCGTTCCTGAAATTGTGTCAAAAGCAGTAACAAAGTTGCCGTAGGCCAATGTTTCATTTCAAATTAGGAAGCATTTCAACATGCAATGTAACTAGAATTACAAAGCCTGACAGACAAGAGGTGTGTTAATTGGGTTCTAAAAGTTCTAAACGAGTATATTGAAATTTTGATTTTTGTTATCAAGAACAAAAGTCTTACATGTGAATTTAATAAATTCACTCGCAAGCCAATTTCAAATTGACATTTCATGCACGACTAGGTTCCGCAAAGAGTCTGTGAACGTTTTGAAGTAAGCACTAATAAAAACTAGAGCCATTGAATTTTATCGGTCATACGAGAAGAACGAATTCGAGCACGTTCTTCGTTGTTTCCACCAACGACGTTCGTCAATATTTTTATTTCTCAGAACGTCATAGTAGTTCAAAACTAAAGGACAAAATGTAATATTTCATATGCATGAAGGGTTTGTGGCTCTCCTAGTCTAGATTCCATTGGCTCTTAAGTTTATAAAACCCAGAAACCATCGCTGGCCCAGACGGAATTCGAAACTAGAACATTGGAGACGCTGGCTTGATATCTCAGGCAACACAGCTGTCGCAGTCTATAGTATTCACTGTAGTAAAAAAAATAAGATAGTTTATTGGGAAATTTCAAGAATGCTTGTTTGCTGTTATGTAACTTTCGATAAATCATAGCATTAGAAATAATTTTCTTTGAATTCAAGTAGCACAAATTACTATATGTAGACAAGAATACTATCATCAACTAAACTGATACCTATTGTGAAGAAGTATTCAGTTAAAATTGAAATGTATCGTTTGAGTACGCTAATATTCTGACTATATTCAATAGCTTCAATTTCACAATAGTTGTTTGAAGAGAAATGATTTGTCTACAGATTTCCATCTTGTTATACGTGTATAATAAGATAGAGGATTGAAATAGTGATTCAGTGTATACAGTCATGGACGAACAAGGACACAAACTCATACAAGCTTATATTCCAGGAATATAATATTTAACTTATCTTTTTTCATAAATATTTCAGCATCATTGGAAATATTCCGGAATTATTCCGCGGTAACTGATAGCATAATCTTGCAGTTATTATTCTAGTATGTACAACAAAATTGAAACCTTCGCATCATCAGCAACCCAATAGAATGAAAAACAAATATATATATCTTCCCTGGAGTGAATTACTCCCAAGGAAATTTTTCAAAAATCATCAAAAATAGATAAATAAATTTTATCCCTCAATATGAACAATATGTAAACCTCAAACACAATCATAGTATTACAGGTAGGTTCCTGAACTTCGTTCTCAGGAAAGACAGAACATTGAGAAATCATTATATTACTGATTCGCATTGGATCAAAGCATAATACTACTAATAAACACCTATATAGAGTTAAAAATCCATTTGCATAACATTGTGGATGAAATGATCACCAGAATAGGACAACAAAATAGGATATTTCAACTCAAGATATGAAGTAAAGGAAGATCCACATTATTAATAATCTTGAAGATTTATGTAAAACTTGCCCTCTATCCGTGGACATAATGATTTCAAATCTCTCAATAAAAATATGATACAACTTGTTCAACTATCTGGAAAAGAATAACATACGAATTTAACAATAAAAATTAAAAATAGTTCATGAAAGGAAACGAGTTAAATCATCCAAAACTGGAATATTAGAAAACGATAATTTCAAAAATAATAATCAAGGTAATGATAGACAAATACAGTACGTGGACGATGGTCTAATCTTTGTATAAACGGTATGTAATTGATGCACATACCATATAAATAGATATTGTATGTTGATGACAAATTAGTTATCCAAAAAGGAGTACGGGATGTTGATAACAATTGAATCATTAAAAAAAACTCAACACAAAAACAGATATTAACTTATAAAAGACATAAGCTGATAATTGCAATGACTTCCAGTGAAGATCTGAACACCAAAAATAAAACAGGAAGAAATTGGTTGTATTAAGTAATTTAAACGAACAGTGACTAAATATTGTCCAATAAATTATCACAATCTTTAAGTGTAGTGATTCCGGAAATTATTAACCAAAATTTAAACTAAATAAATTGAAAATAGGGTCTCAAATATTTGAAGCTTCCTTTCAAGTAATCCAGAAGTGTTAGATTTCACTAAAATACTCTTGTAAACCTTGCATTGATGCTCGTGTTTGTAACTCTTTTAGCATAAAATTTTAGTCTTATAGATAACATTTTAAAATAACTTAAAAGAGAAATAACATCTTATGAAATTCATAAATTATATTAAAATTTTGGTTCTGCTTAAATAAAGGTCGACACTTCTTGCTTAAAGTTGAATTGATAATTATAGTTATAAATTATATTTTTAAAATCAGGTATGTTTTGCTTGCTAGGTGAAAGATGTCTTGCTAAATGAATTTAAATAAAGATAGATAATACTACGTTTGTATAAAGTAGAGTGAAAACGGTATCCTGACCTTGCAATCTGACCCTGGCTTGGGTTAGGCAATTTTATTAAGTCACTTGAAATGGGGTAAATTATTTTGAGATTTATGTTAATTGAAGATGTAAACACATTCAATAAGAGTTTATTGAACCAAGGGATTAACAAGGGATAGATAAATAGTATATGTTTACATTTGCACGGAAAATACATTATTGCCATAGCATAATACAGGAAAAACCTATAAATAGTGACATTTTATCTTTTTCCTTCGATAACTGTTTGCTTTCCTCAGTTTGAGAGAAATCGAAAGATTAGTATTAATTTAGTTTTTTTTTTTGTAACTCTTTCAAATACTTTACATTGGACACTTTGTATCTAAAAATATCATAAAACCCTTTGGATAATAATTTTAAATCCAAAACATATTTCCCCAATATTTATTTAAAATATATATTTATATATCAAGCACTGCCTTTACAAAAACTAATTTTTCAATTTTTTCTTAAGAAATTTTTTCTTATTTAAGAATTACCCAACAATTTTGTGGCCGAAGATCTAAGCTACTCAATTCTAGTGTCAAATATGATAATCAATAATTGAAATACCTGTCTTGCAAATCCATTTTCAACACTTTCAACAACATTTTTTACATTGTGATTACAAACGAGAGAAATAACATTAATAATTTTCACTGAGCGCTACAAATGTTAGCATTTTCTATTTCATAAAAGCTTGCTGATAATTTGCTAACCTGCAATATAAAAGTTTCATATACTGACTTATCAATATTAATAGAAGCCTTAAAAACAGGTCTTAACTTTGCCCCAAATCTTCTCTACTTCAAAACTGCCATTTCTCACCCCCACGATTAGTTGTCCTTACTGAAGTTTGGGGATCAACCCTTTGAATCATTCGGAAGGAAAGTGTTAATAAAAATGTAGAGTTCTGGTCAAGAAGGTTAAAATATTTTTCGAAAAATGTTTTATTTCCTGTGTAAAATAAGTTGTTTTTTAAAAGAGCACAGGAACAAGTACTCTTTTTAACATTTCTCAACGTAATTCTCAAAAGATAACCATACAAATGTTGCATTTAAAAAAATTAAAAAATAGTTTTATAAAGGCAATGCCATATATATATATATATATATATATATATATATATATATATATATATA
>JAGDQP010009731.1:0-27019 GCA_022664845.1 Lepisma saccharinum | reverse complement strand
ATATATATATATATATATATATATATATATATATATATATATATATATATATATTGAATACATATAGGAGAAATATGTTTTGAATTTAAAATTAATATCCAAAGGGCTTTATCATATTTAAGATTGGGTGCGTTTACTGTTTTATCACGTACTTAGTTAATATAAATGAAAATTAAGTTATAAGGATCCATTACTTTGTCGTAAAAGCAGCTTTCAAAATTCAAATTCAGCAAAAGCTCAGCATCCTTCTAGTGAGACAAATGTGGAACAACGTTACCAGGAGCAGGATTATTTAAAATGTAGTTCCTAACAATGACGATGGTAATGTGAAATTGTTGACTGTAATGTGAGTTGAAGTATTAAGTATCAATAAAATTGCATCACAATATTAACTCACTAATAACTAAGATATATCTTTAATCTATATAAATTAAATATCAGGACTAAATACAAGTTAGATAAACAGGCGATAGGAAATACGAAATTAGCATTTCAATCAAAAGGTTCATTTCAAATTATGTCCATTAATTTATCTATTACTTTGTATTGGTGAATCTTGGAAATCCTTGTGGAGACCTTCCTCGTGAATGATTAGATTATTATTAATGTCCTAAACGAGCTTATGAGTTTCTAAGTACAGTACCTACAGTTATTCGAAAGTTCCCCTAAAGCACTCCCTTGAATGGACCCAGCAGGCCTCGCACAAAAATAGCGTCCTAACCACTAGAGCATCGCAAAATAACTTTTCTATGGTTTGCTTAATATGTAGTACTACCACAGAGAAATACGTATACAGAGGTATGAAAAGACCGGGATGCCTACGAAAACTTATTCAAAGAGTTCAGTTATAGCACCAATAGGCGCCACTACCATCTCTTGAACTGTAAGTGCTGCCACGTAGTGTAAAATCTGGTAAAAAGAGGAAATAGAGATCAGTGAGCTCCTATTACCGCCATTTAAGCTATGTACGTATGCATGAAAGTACCTTGTCACCTAAAGCATTCCTACATCCACAGTTCCTTTCTACCTTCATGTAATGATTTATTCCCTTGACTAAGAAGGGTTTCTGCTCTTTACCTCCTACAGCGAAGCTTTCGCCAGGTCTCATTGCCTTCTTTTGCATTAACAACTAGACGAAAAATCGTATAAAGAAGGAAACAGCAAGAGAGATCCTAGCGGAGAGGAATTTTATTCTGTGGTACAGAAATAGTTTTCCATCCTGAGAATAAAGTACCTTGCAAGCAGTGAGATACACGTCTTGACATTTGCACAGAGCACAACATCTCCTCTTTCATTCTTATTTCTTTTCATTCAAATTGACTACCAATATCCAGGTAGATATTTACAAGGGGATGCCGGGGAATACAGCAATAGTTGTCGGTGTCCCCATTGCTTATAGAACAATTTTCATTTTCAAGGGAAAATATGAGAGAAGTAATTATGTCCAACTTTACAATAATGCATAGTTTTTATTTTATCAACCACAAAAAGGGTGAAAACTGAAATTTTGAAACCATATTTTTTTTACATCTGTCTGACGCGAGGTCTCACACACACACCCTTGAAAAAAATTTCCAAACTCATTCCAAGCCCATACACACCATTGCCTTCAATCGGATGAAGGTATTCTAATGATGGCATCTACGATAGTTTATAGCTGGCACCAAAACACTTTTGTCTCCATCGAGTATTGAAACCGTTATCCGTTGATTACGAGCCAGTAAACGTTAACACTCACTTACCAGGATAACCAATTACTAGTTAATTATTCGGCTTACAAACACATTTCATAAATCTAATAAGAATATAGAATTCAAATATTACTCTGATCTGTTATTGATAAAAACATTGAAGCTCAGAGATCTCGAACGAATTTTCAGTATGGGTGGTGCAAAGTCACACTTGAAAGGGTGTAACTGAAGTTGTGCATGGTTTCTATCGATTTTAACCGTAAAACGTTTGAAGTTGGAGGACTGCGCTCCAGAATTAGCTGGCTGATACCCCTTCACATTAGGGGCCTGCCGTGATCACTGCTGAAACACAAAAGCTAAAGATGTGCACGAACGTAATATGAAAACATTGTCTAAAGAAGTTATTATAATAATTATTTTAGTTTGGTATCTGAAATAATAATTAAAATAATGTTTGAGTACATATACTTCCAAGTTAACGAACTGATATTACAACTGTAAAAAATTAATTTTAAATTATTATTATTACTTTTAATCAAGAGATGATTTATTTTCGTTACGGTGGGATTGTAAGTTTAAAGACGAAGAAAGTAAGCCAATAAGAATGGAAGTTTCACGCGACTAGCAATCTGTTTTCAACTTATTCAGCTTTCAGACGATCAGTCATCGCTAACTCACTCGGTTTCGAACGCATACATCCCATTAAGTATTTATTGCAGGAAGGAGGGTCGAAGACCAGCTCGGTAGGGTAAAAGGTCGATGTGGGTGATTCCACGAAACTCACCACCAGACCTGAAACGGATCATCGGATCAAGTTTTGGACCGGGTCTGTGCTCGTGACGACGCTTTACCCGTTGACACGATTTCTACCCGGTGAGGCGGAAGACAAAGTAGAGAATTTAATCATTTTTTGCGTTTGAAGAAGGTTTCATTTCGGGCTGACCGGCAGTGGGGGATCCAGAAATTGCTTTTGGACTCGGCTCGAATTTCGAAAAAAGAACTTTCTGTCGTTTAAATTTGATACGAATAAGTAATTAAAACTTATTCATATTTTATCTGATCTAATGCATATTTTCAAAAGTATTGTTATTAATATAGTTACGACGCTGAACCTATCTCATCCTACCATTGTTCTTTGTATCTTAATAAGCTTGGGTTGGAATACCATAACTTGCTGGCAAGACATCTCAAAAGACACTTGTTACGGGCATCGACAAGTTTTCTCTTCGTATTTTTCAAATTATCACGGAGTATTTTTTGGCCATGTAAACTTATAAAGGCAATAAGGCCAGCAGTTAAAATATAATTAAATTAGATTTTATTCAATATGCTCCGCGATATTATAATGTAAGTTATTACAGAGAAATAAAGAAAATAATGTTGGTGCTTTCAAAAAGAATACATTTAACAAACTTCGTGACAAAAATAAAACTATATAATAAACTGTTGTACAAATGGGTTCATATACCCTTGCTTCAGTCAAACAGAAAGAGCAATTGCCTATAACAATAGCCTCCAACTTGTTTTTGATTGTATAGGGTTTTTGAAACCGATTTCCATAAATATGTACATCTTGTTTCCAAAATATTTCTCTTTAAATGCGGACACTTTTCCTTAATACCCATCTACAGGGTTTTCTCTGTCTCCCTATCTTACTGTTTCAATTAATGGTGATTCAAACATAACATTTATTGTTCCACAACTAACGTTTGGCATTTTAAATAACTTGCTTTTTTAGCCATTACTGATTGTATTTCACCTACCTTGAATGGCCAACATGGTTACGTGTAGCACATATATCACAAGTTAGCAAGCAATGTTCTAGGTAATGCCTGAGCGAAAGGGTTGATTACTTCAGACTCATTAATTGAAATGTCTATGTGAATATTTATGAAGGTTAAATCAAGAACCCTTATTTGCCGTGTCATTGTTATCAGATTTTACCAATTTTAGGACAGAGAAACTTTTAAGCAAAACATGACGTCAATCCACCTGTGAAATGATCAATCTATGTGAAATGAGATTATATAAATTTATTGTGAAAAATGTATGTGTGGTACGCGTTTCTACGTTTGAACGGTGATAGTCCTAAACCATGTGATATCGACATCATAGGCATTTGCATCTTCTTCAGACTTATTAAAAATCGTGTTTTTATGGTTATTGCTAATACCGTACTGATTGAGTAGCGGTATTACATTAACAGCCATTAAACAGAAGAAATGAAGATGGAAAGAAGGATTTTGTAATTGAGGAGACAATGTAAGATTCAGTCCGAGTATTGTACCAGCGATACGAAGAACAACATGCTTGTATGTTAACTACAAAAGAGCTGGATCTGCGAAAAGTTACTACTCTCAGTAAAATAAAGCTACTAAAACAAGGCACAAAATATAAAATACGATTTGGTTGACATAAAAAAATATTAGAAACGAGTTTGATCCACACAATTAAATATTTTCCAGTCGTACATCTTCATAGGTGTTAGTTAAGTACAATAATGAACCTTGTATTCGAAATTATCTACAACAAAATGATTTAAATATAAACAGAGAATTAATTTTGTTATATATCACAAACATCACGAATTTGTAGCACTATATTTTCAAGTGTTATTACAAACTGTTGATGGCAGATGATTTAAAATCACTCTTTGTATGACTGACAATGACTATGAATGTGGTGATGTTATTCCTACTAGACAATACGAAATCAATAAGCTACTTTAGAGTGTAATATCAGAAGAAACTGTCAAAATTGCTTTCCATTAGCGAACGTTACTGATGTCGAACGGTTGAACATGGTTTTACTTTTAGGCAATACACGTTTCGACTTTAAACGGAGTCTACCGAAGCAAAAGCACAAATGTGAAATAAGTAACTGACTATAATGTATTGCTGAAGAATGAGAGCCTCAGACAATAATCGTCAAACAACCTGACATGCTCCTTCACTTGCAACTAGGATTATGCCTCTAGAAAACCTCATTTTAGTTTAGTTTCATTGCTAAATGATTTAACATTCTAATTCTCAACATTTCAATTTCAACAAAAACATTCTGATTACTTATTAAACTGTACATCACTTTTACTGTGAATTACTTCAAATGTATAATTCCTTTAAATCTAACTTTCTTTTGGAAGGAGTTTCAGCACACTAGGTCCTCTATAAATCCGTTACTGGTGACCTGAACCTATGGTGTTATCCCCAGAGAAGAAGCAGAAACTACTCAGTTCATTAAGTTCTCAGACTGAGTTAATCACGTTATTCGGGTCAAGCTTCGGATCGGGTCTCCAGGTCATCTATGTTCGGGTCAGGCCGGTCACCGGGTAACCAAAAGTGACCGGTTTCGTCTCTGCTCACCACTCCGTTTTCAACTTGCACTTATTGTGTTTCTCGTAATTGTTCCGTGGGTTCAAGTCCCATGGGTATTTATTGAACATACTAGTTCGGATCCACTTAAAAAAATAGTTTCCTTCTCATAAGCCGTAGCTATCTAACCAAAGCTGCACTACGCATTTTGACAAATTGAAGGTGAAGAAGCCTCCTCGCTCTGAAAGGAGATTTTCCACCAAGAGAAAGAACAGTGGGGGAGGAGATTTGGATTTTAAAAGTATTATGCTGTTTTCTAAGAACTACTGAGGAAAAGAGAATTCCTACAAGAAAGAACTAGTATGTCTGGTTCAATACTTGTTTTAGCTATCAATGGCGGAATCTGCTAAGAAACTATATAGTGTGGTCATGGTTCATTGAGTGTGCGATCACCCTCCCATCAATTTCTGTTCACTGCTTATCAGTGACGCATGCCAATGTCGAAAGTATGTCAATGAAACAAAGTTACAGCGATTCAAGGCTCTTGTAACTACTTGATTACTCTTCTTTTCTCCTACAAATACAATGCGACAACGCTTCTATCTCCTTATTTTGAGATCGTATTGCAAAGTAGTGCCAAGGATCAAGAATACAGTTTCTTCACGAAACTATACGTTTATCTAGAGATTTGGTAACTTTTAACATATTTATCTTGATCCTTTTTTAAGTTTCATTGCTGAGTTACTATTGTCAAAAAGTTGCTTTACGGGACATATAATAAATAGTGTAAGTAGGACAATAAGAGTAGAAAAACTTGTACAGCTAACCTTTTTAGTAATTTTACAATTATTCGTACAATTTATTTTGTGGTACAAACATCAAGTACTGAATAGTAAAACACAGTTGGTCTAACTAGTCTTGTAAACAAGGATATTTCTGTATATTTATTTATACTGAGCATAAACTACAAGATCCTTTAGGACAAATCAATATTTCTAAAGAAAATATATGACAATTACGTGAAAAATGCAGTTAGTGGAAAATGAAAAGAAGTGCTGTATTGCATTGTTTTCGTGGCAAAGAAAAGCAGTTGTCTCGAGGTGACGGGAGGATGCATGGTACACTCAATACAGAAGTTACTTTTGTGACATACATTAAAAGAAAGGCTCAACCACAAAATACGTACCCCTTTCCCTCAGACTCCCTTTTTTCCAGCTATGCTAGCACATTTATATAGCACGTATATAGCCTGATGGGTCATTCAACTTCGCACGCCACAAAGCATTTGTTAGCTCTTTGTGATAGTATCCTACACACACATTTTGTTGAAGGACTATCTGTGATTAGTTAGCAATACCGATCTCTATTTGTTCTTTTCAAGAAATTACCATAGTTTAAACTACGTGGCAGCACTTACAGATCAGGAGATGGTAGTGGCCTCTATTGGTACTATAACTGAACTCTTTGAATAAACCATCGAAGGCATAATACTTTTCAAACCTCTGTATACGTATTGCTCTGTGGTGCATTGAACATTTGGTGCCGAAGGACCTATGAATGTTTTACTGTTCTATTTCCAAAATAAATCAATAGTTTTATTAGTTTATAATCCGTTACTTCTCCGAGAAAATAAGTATTGTATCTGCCACCACTCAGTCATATATTTCAAATTTGTCTAGGTTTGTTTTAAGTGAAGGAGAATTTAAAAAATAAAACACAAGAATTTTAAACTGAAAAGGATATTGTCTTTCTTATTAATTCCTTATACAAGTAAATGTTTGAAAGATATTATCCATGTAGTTGAAAATATGTTGAAATGGCACACGTAATATATTCGTCGTGTCAGAATCTCTTGGATTGCTAAATAAACGTGCATGTATTACGGTTTAACGATCATACTTTCAACAGCCAAAATAATTTGAGGCGATACAAAGTGGCAAAAGAGATTTTAAATCCTTTTTTTGCTTCTTACATTTGCTAAAACTTTATTCATGCGGGCTATTAGTATCTTTTGACTTCTGTCCGTCTCGATTTAAAGAGTGCAATGTATGTGAAAATCCACAACGAGCCACGCCCTGGGCGGGATTTGAATCCGCAACATTGGAAACGCTGACCTAAAGCATAAGACCACTTGACTGCCTTAGTTGACATTCTTCTTACATTTAAGAAGGAGAGGGACTTGGCTGCAAAATAAGCGTTAATCTTACATGGATTTTCACACATTTCAGGCAATATCATGGGTTCATATGATTCCTTCGAAAAAATGACTCAGTATCCCCCTTCAACATATTTCCTGGAATTATGAAGGCACTTCAGTGAAGACCTTGTGGATATTTTGTGTTTAGAAATAAGAAAAAATATAATCGACATTTTCATAAGAAAGGTGTTACATAGATTATTAAAACATCCTTTATTTCTAAGACAAAATACGTCGCGAAGCTTTCACATATTTACTTTTACGACCCCTTGGATTGTGTTTAAAGGGGTTTTAAGTATTGTTTTTCGAAAGAACGTGAAGAAACCGCGATATTTCTAGAAATGTGAGAAATCCATGTTAAATTGTACCACATAGAAATAAGTATACAGAGGTTTGAAAAGTATTATGCCTACGATGGCTTATTCAAAGAGTTCAGTTATAGTACCAATAGAGGCCACTACCATCTCCCGATCTGTAAGTGCTGCCACGTAGTGTAAACTATGGTAATTTCTTGAAAAGAACAAATAGAGATCGGTATTGCTAACTAATCACAGATAGTCCTTCAACAAAATGTGTGTGTAGGATACTATCACAAAGAGCTAACAAATGCTTTGTGGCGTGCGAAGTTGAATGACCCATCAGGCTATATACGTGCTATATAAATGTGCTAGCATAGCTGGAAAAAAGGGAGTCTGAGGGAAAGGGGTACGTATTTTGTGGTTGAGCCTTTCTTTTAATGTATGTCACAAAAGTAACTTCTGTATTGAGTGTACCATGCATCCTCCCGTCACCTCGAGACAACTGCTTTTCTTTGCCACGAAAACAATGCAATACAGCACTTCTTTTCATTTTCCACTAACTGCATTTTTCACGTAATTGTCATATATTTTCTTTAGAAATATTGATTTGTCCTAAAGGATCTTGTAGTTTATGCTCAGTATAAATAAATATACAGAAATATCCTTGTTTACAAGACTAGTTAGACCAACTGTGTTTTTCTATTCAGTACTTAATGTTTGCACCCCAAAATAAATTGTACGAATAATTGTAAAATTACTAAAAAGGTTAGCTGTACAAGTTTTTCTACTCTTATTATCCTACTTACACTATTTATTATACGTCCCGTAAAGCAACTTTTTGACAATAGTAACTCAGCAATGAAACTTAAAAAAGGATCAAGATAAATATGTTAAAAGTTACCAAATCTCTAGATAAACGTACAGTCTCTTGAAGAAACTGTATTTTTGATCCTTGGCATTACTTTGCAATACGATCTCAAAATAAGGAGATAGAAGCGTTGTCGCATTGTATTTGTAGGAGAAAAGAAGAGTAATCAAGTAGTTACAAGAGCCTTGAATCGCTGTAACTTTGTTTCATTGACATACTTTCGACATTGGCATGCGTCAATGATAAGCAGCGAACAGAAATTGATGGGAGGGTGATCGCAAACTCAATGAACCATGACCACACTTTATAGTTTCTTAGCAGATTCAGCCATTGATAGCTAAACCAAGTATTGAACCAGACATACTAGTTCTTTCTTGTAGGAATTCTCTTTTCCTCAGTAGTTCTTAGAAAACAGCATAATACTTTTAAAATCCAAATCTCCTCCCCCACTGTTCTTTCTCTTGGTGGAAAATCTCCTTTCAGAGCGAGGAGGCTTCTTCACCTTCAATTTATCAAAATGCGTAGTGCAGCTTTGGTTTAGATAGCTACGGCTTATGCGAAGGAAACTATTTTTTTAAGTGGATCCGAACCAGTATGTTCAATAAATACCCATGGGACTTTAACCCACGGGACAATTACGAGAAACGCAATAAGTGCAAGTTGAAAACGGAGTGGTGAGCCGAGACGAAACCGGTCACTTTTGGTTACCCGGTGACCGGCCTGACCCGAACATAGATGACCTGGAGACCCGATCCGAAGCTTGAAAGAATAACGTGATTAACTCAGTCTGAGAACTTAATGAACTGAGTAGTTTCCGCTTCTTCCCTGGGGATAACACCATAGGTTCAGGTCACCAGTAACGGATTTATAGAGGACCTAGTGTGCTGAAACACCTTCCAAAAGAAAGTTAGATTTAAAAGAATTATAAATTTGAAGTAATTCACAGTAAAAGTGATGTACAGTTTAATAAGTAATCAGAATGTTTTTTGTTGAATTGAAATGTTGAGAATTAGAATGTTAAATCATTTAGCAATGAAACTAAACTAAAATGAGGTTTTCTAGAGGCATAATCCTAGTTGCAAGTGAAGGAGCATGTCAGGTTGTTTGACGATTATTGTCTGAGGCTCTCATTCTTCAGCAATACATTATAGTCAGTTACTTATTTCACATTTGTGCTTTTGCTTCGGTAGACTCCGTTTAAAGTCGAAACGTGTATTGCCTGAAAGTAAAACCATGTTCAACCGTTTGACACCAGTGACGTTCGTTAATGGAAAGCAATTCTGAAACAGTTTCTTCTGATATTACACTCTGAAGTAGCTTATTGATTTCGTATTGTCTAGTAGGAATAACATCACCACATTCACAGTCACTGTCAGTCATACAAAGAGTGATTTTAAATCATCTGCCATCAACAGTTTGTAATAACACTTGAAAATATAGTGCTACAAATTCGTCGTGTTTGTGATATATAACAAAATTAATTCTCTGTTTATATTTAAATCATTTTGTTGTAGATAATTTCGAATTCAAGGTTCATTATTGTACTTAACTAGCACCTATGAAGATGTACGACTGGAAAATATTTAATTGTGTGGATCAAACTCGTTTCTAATATTTTTTTATGTCAACCAAAACGTATTTTATATTTTGTGCCTTGTTTTAGTAGCTTTATTTTACTCAGGGTAGTAAATTTTTGTAGATCCAGCTCTTTTGTAGTTATCATACAAGCATGTTCTTCTTCGTATCGCTGGTACAGTACTTAGACTGAACCTTACATTGTCTCCTCAATTACAAAATCCTTCTTCCGATCTTCATTACTTCTGTTTAATGACTGTTAATGTAATACAGCTACTCAATCAGTACGGTGTTAGAAATAACCATAAAAACACGATTTTTAATAAGTCTGAAGAAGATGCAAATGCCTATGATGTCGATATCACATGGTTTAGGACTATCACCGTTCAAACGTAGAAACGCGTACCACACATACATTTTTCACAATAAATTTATATAATCTCATTTCACATGGATTGATCATTTCACAGGTGGATTGACGTCATGTTTTGCTTAAAAGTTTCTCTGCGCTAAAAGTGGTAAAATCTGATAACAATGACACGGCAAATAAGGGTTCTTGATTTAACCTTCATAAATATTCACATAGACATTTCAATTAATGTGTCTGAAGTAATCAACCTTTTCGCTCAGGAACAACCTAGAACATTACTTGCTAACCTGTCCTACAAGTGCTACACGTAACTATGTTGGCCATTCAAGTTGGATGAAATACAGTCAGTAATGGCTAAAAAGCAAGTCATTTAAAATGCCAAACGTTAGTTGTGGAACAATAAATGTTAGCTTTGAATCACCATTAATTGAGACAGTAAAATAGGGAGACAGAGAAAACCCTGTAGATGGGTATTAAGGAAAAGTGTCCGCATTTAAAAAGAAATATTTTGGAAACAAGATGTACATATTTATGGAAATGGGTTTCAAAAACCCTACACAATCAAAAACAAGTTTTAGGCTATTGTTATAGGCAATTGCTCTTTCTGTTTGATTGAAGCAAGGGTATATGAACCCATTTGTACAAAAGTTTATTATATAGTATTATTTTTGTCACGAAGTTTGTTAAATGTATTCTTTGTTAAAGTACATTGAATCAACATTATTTTCTTTATTTCTCGGTAATAACTTACATTATAATATCGAGGAGCATATTGAATAAAATCTAATTTAATTATATTTTAACTACTGGCCTTATTGCCTTTATAAGTTTATATGACCAAAAAATACTCCGTGATAATTTGAAAAATACGAAGAGAAAACTTGTCGATGCCCGTAACAACTGTCTTTTGAGATGTATTGCCAACAAGTTATGGTATTCCAACCCAAGCTTATTAAAATACAAAGAACAATGCTATGATGAGATAGGTTCAGCGTCGTAACAATATTAATAACAAAACTTTTTAAAATATAAACTAGATAAGATAAAATATGAATAAGTTTTAATTACTTATTCGTATCAAATTTAAACGACAGAAAGTTCTTTTTTCGAAATTCAAACCTCCTCCAAAAGCAATTTCTTGATCAGCCACTGCCGGTTACCCCGAAATGAAACCTTCTTCAAACGCAAAAAATGATTAAATTCTCTACTTTGTCTTCCGCCTCACGGGGTAGAAATCGTGTCAACGGGTAAAGCGTCGTCACGAGCACAGACCCGGTACAAAACTTGATCCGATGATCCGTTTCAGGTCTGGTGGTGAGCTTCGTGGAATCACCCACATAGACCTTTTACCCTACCGCGCTAGTCTTCGACCCTACCCCCTGCAATAAATGTTTAATTGGATGTATGCGTTCGAAACCGAGTGAGTTAGCGATGGCCGATCGCCTGAAAGCTGAATAAGTTGAAAACAGATGGCTAGTGGCGTGAAACTTCCATTCTTATTGGCTTACTTTCTTCGTCTTTAAACTTACAATCCCACCGTAACGAAAATAAATCATCTCTTGATTAAAAGTAATAATAATAATTTAAAATTAAATTTTTACAGTTGTAATGTCAGTTCGTTAAGTTGGAAGTATATGTACTCAAACATTATTTTAATTATTATTTCAGATACCAAACTAAAATAATTATTATAATAACTTCTTTAGACAATGTTTTCATATTACGTTCGTGCTCATTTTTCGCTTTGTGTTTGAGCAGTGATCACGGCAGACCCCTAATGTGGAAGGGTATCACCCAGCTAATTCTAGAGCGCAGCCCCCCAACTTCAAAAGTTTTGCGGTTAAAATCGATAGAAAACATGGACAACTTCAGTTACACCCTTTCAAGTTTGACTTTGCACCACCCGTACTGAAAATTCGGGTGAGATCTCTGAGCTTCAATGTTTTTATCAATAACAGATCATATTAATATTTGAATTCTATATTCTTATTAGATTTATGAAATGTGTTTGTAAGCCGAATAATTAACTAGTAATTGGTTATCCTGGTAAGTGAGTGTTAACGTTTGCTGGCTCGTAATCAATGGATAACGGTTTCAATACTCGATGGAGACACAAGTGTTTTGGTGCCAGCTATAAACTATCGTAGATGCCATCATTAGAATACCTTCATCCGATTGAAGGCAATGGTGTGTATGGGCTTGGAATGAGTTTGTAAATTTTGTTTCAAGCGTATGTGTGACCTCGCATCAGTTGCGTGTAAAAAGAAGTATGGTTTCAAAATTTCAGTTTTCACCCTTTCTATGGTTGATAATACAAAAAAAGCTATGCACTCTTGTAAAGTTGGACATAATTACTTTTCTCATATTTTCCCTTGAAATGAAAATTGTCCTATAAGCAATGGGGACACCGACAACTATTTTCGTATTCCCCGGAGTTCCCCCTGTAAATATCTGCCTAGATATTGGTAATCAATTTGAATGAAAATAAGTAAGAATGAAAGAGGAGATGTTGTGCTCTGTGCAAATGTGAAGACGTGTATCTCACTGCTTGCAAGGTACTTTATTCTCAGGATGGAAAACTATTTCTGTACCACAGAATAAAATTCCTCTCCGCTAGGGTGTCAAGAGTCTCTCTTGCTGCTTCCTTCTTTATACAATTTTTCGTCTAGTTGTTAATGCAAAACAAGGCAATGAGACCTGGCGAAAGCTTCAGTGTAGGAGGTAAAGAGCGGAAACCCTTCTTAGTCAAGGGAATAAATCATTACATGGAAGGTAGAAAGGAACTGTGGATGTAGCAATGCTTTTGGTGACAAGGTACTTTCATACATACGTACATAGCTTAAATGGCGGTAATAGGAGCTCACTAATCTCTACTTGCTCTTTTCAAGAAATTACCAGGGTTTACACTACGTGGCAGCACTTACAGTTCAGGAGATGGGAGTGGCATCTACTGGTGCTATAACTGAACTCTTTTAATAAATTGTCGTAAGCATCCAGACCTTCTCAAACCTCTGTATACGTATTTCTCTGTAATTTTATGTTTATTTTGTAGGTCGCCGTAGCCAAATCGCTCTGTCGCTTAATGTCAATATTTTGATTTTGCTGAGAAAGTAGAATGTTCATAATGTTAGAAAAGAAAGAACTCATGAACTCTCTGAGTGAATTTACACTTTTTTTGCCTGCGTTGAAGTAATATCACTGCTTTATTGATATGTTATCGATAATAGTGAGGCAGAATTAATTGCGCAGAATGTAATACTCTGTATCTTTACTTATTCATCTGTCTGAGTAAAATTAATCAAATCGTCTTCTGTTCCGCATTGTATTGTAAGAAGTTTTTGTTAGAAAGAATTATCTTTTGTTTCCCCTTATTTTCCATCAGTTGGTGCCTTCCTTTCTAGAGCTTCTCTTAGGTTTAAGCTTTGAACATAAAAAAGTAACTACAGGCAAGTTGGGAAAATTACCAGTGTTTGCCAAATTCCTTGAATTCCTTCTACTCTTTCGCTAGACACAATTAAAATCTCACAAATTGCAATAGAATTTAATTTATTTATGGCCATTAGGCGTCTATGTCTCAGGTCTTCACAAGTTCGATTCACTGATAATTACTGAAAATTACATTACGATAACTAAACATTTGTGACTAAAATAACATTTATGCACGTAATGTAAAACGTTCATTTTTAATACTAACTTCTAGAAAAATCTATTAAAATATTTATCCGTGAAGAAAGTGAGTGAAAATAGACTCAAAGTTATTTCTAGTAACTGATTGAACTTTTAATTTGTTAAATGAAACAATGTTAAATGAAAGAAACTTAACAAAATTACAATACCGTCTTGTGATTCAAATTACCGTCCTTTAGGAATAACACTTTTGGACTACTGTGTCAAACTTATGAATTAATAGTAATTTGAAAGTTTATTGAAAATTGCAGAGTCGAAATATCTTGCGTGATATGGCCTAAGGTTAGGTTCAACAACTGTGGAAAGCTTCCAAAACAATTACTAATTTCTTCGTACCATAACATTAATACAATTTTTAAAAAATCAATGCTAGGTAATGAAATCAATAAAAATATGCAAGGACGACATTTCCATTTTTCATCTCCTGGGATTTCTAAAAATCTAATGGTATTAAAGGCGTGTATTTCACCTCGAAAACAAACACGACTTGTGTGAGTGTTGTAGTATCAAGGTGCTTTTGCCCTCCAAACGGTATTGTTAAAGAAGGGGAACAGGTGTTGTTTAACTAGTGTAGCAAATGGTATACACTAATTCTTAATAACGGGCATGTGTAATGAATTCCAGACATTTTGTACACATTTTAGCAAACTTTAGTAAATTTGAATTGGAAAATGAACAGTAATTGTATTTCATCAAAAAAAATTAGGAAAGGTATACAAATAGTAATGTGAAATTTCACATTCAGACATGCTTTTTCAGCAAAAAGTTTGATTTCTTTTTAAGCCTCATGGACCTACTTTGGCCTTATTATATGACTTATCCTGTTAAAGGTTTGAAAGAAAATTTAGAGAGAAAGATTTTTGAATTAATGTATCTGCATCAAATGTACTATTATTGTAATTCAAAGTTCAATAAATAAATTGTTACTTCTGTTATTTGGTGTTAGTCTTTATTAAAATGTTGATCCTCCATTATGCACATTGATTATTAAAGGTTACACTTAGGTGGAAAATCTTGATTTGGCCCAATAGCCGTCTTCTAGTTAGTGGCATCTTGAGTACCGACACATCCATTGTCTGTTCTTTCAAGTTCAAAACTATTGGATGACCATGGGTCCAAAATAATTACTGCTCCAGCATAGCTGGATCCACGTTTTCCTTCTGAAAATTCTTTTAAGACTTCCTGATGTGAAAACTGAACATAAGCTGCAAGAGAGGACCTGTATATGTCACACGACACATCATATATATATATGATAATAATGTGGAATTACAATATCTGAACTTTGTCTACTCAATTAACACTTTCTTGGATAATTTTTGTTCCTTAAGGGCAACAGCTTTAGGTATTGTATTTCCCCACTATATTGCTAGATATTTTAGCGTTTCAGTCACTTCTTCGTATTTACTGTATTCGTTTTTTCGTAATGTCCATTAGCAACATCTGTGTTTTCTCCGTAGTAGTTTTTATATTTGCTGCCTTGATAAACATTTTTAACATTCCTAAACTGTTTCCCATTCTCTTGTAGATTATACTATCCACAGCGCATCGTCTGCATATACTATTGCCTTCAGGTAGACATTTCAAAACTGGACACCCTGTATATGCTTTTTAATGTCTATGACTAGCGGCTTTAATGTTATGTTAAATAAATATGATGGCAGGGAACACTCCTGATTCAGACCTCTGTCCAAATGAAGTTCCGTTTGTAAACACTTCTTTGCACGTAGTCTGATCGTTCTTACAATATACAGATTGGTCAGTAATTGAAGGGGTCAGTGGAAGAAGGGCTTATCCCACAATTTTGTGATTTGGAGAGAAATGCAGTTAAAGTATTTGTGATGTAGAAAAAGATCTAAGTAACGTAGGTGTTTTACTTTTTAGGAGTAGACTCAGAACACTATTGCAAATATACCTGCAAATGGACAATAAAAAATTAGCAACAGGAATTGAACTAATACCCTCACAATGTCGGTTGTGAGGGAATCCCTCACTTTTGATTTTATTTCGTTTCTGTATCTTTAAAACTTTGTCCATTGACTTGTGCTGCCGCCTAGCTGGAGACTGGAATACTGTGCGTGATCAGTAAATTTATCAGCGACCTGTCACATACGCAGTGTAAATCCGAGCCGTGATAGTGATAGGCTATTCTGTTTGTGATAGCATCCCTCAAAACCGGCCTATCGCGTTTGTATATTTTTTCGATCTTATGTTCAATCTGCAATGACAGCACACAAAGACCATAGTACATGACTTCCTGCTACAAATACAAACCTAACTTATCCTAAACTGATCTAACCTAACCAAATCTAACCTAAAAAAGTTTAAAGTACTAAGACGGCATTGAGGGATTGGCCCTTCTTCCACCAAGAAGCTGAACAGTTCATTTGCCATCACTTGTTATGATGCCTATTGCAAGGTGTTGGCCTTATCCCACAATGCATTTTGTTCAAAGAGCAAACACTAGACGCCACTAGCTTACACTTCAGCCACAAAACTCATTTTTCGTGGAGGAGTGGGATTGGCCCTTCTTCCACCAAGCCCATCAATTGTATTATGGGTGTCGGAAATTTCATGATCCCTAGGATTATAAATAAATATTGCAAATTTAAAGACGGAAATATTTTTTGGGGGAAATCTGTTGAGAACAAGATGAAGTTCTAGACCTGTTTTTGGTTATAGGCATGTATGGTGTCTCTGAGGATCGAGAGTAAAACTTGGATGAGCTGGGTGTTGCCAACCCTTCCCCTTGACACTCATCCATAATTAGTTGTATACGCCGTATAATTGCCTTTGACATAATTTATAGTCCGTATTAAACAACGAAATTAATCGTAAGTTATTCTCGTTCATCGACGAATCTTGTTTGGGTATGAGGATTCCTACTGCCTGCGCTAATTCAAGATCTATTGATTTGTTATCTAAGAATTGATTGAACAGTTGTGTAAACATTGGTACCACTAGTTTAATGAATTTTTGTACTATCTGACTGCTAGTCCGTCTATGCCTGAGGAGGCAGACTTATTCATAGATTTTATTGCTTCCCAAATTTCTTGTTCTATTTTTTTTCCTGTTCTTCTCTTGCTGTATAGTTAATTCCGTCCAATTCGGTTGTTTATCTGTAAGCAAATTGTCGCCTTCTTGCTTTTCATAAAACTGTTTATAAGTCTTCCAAATTCTTTATAATACACGCTCTTGCCTGTAACAGTTTGCCCTGACCTATCCGTATAACTGTTGAATATTTTGTATTTAATTCTTTTATGCTCCTGAATGATTATGCAGGAATTTTGGCTCCTTTAGGATACACACCTGTTGTAATTTGGATCTTATAACTAAACCTTTTAACCTTTACGTGTGAATTTTTCGTAATGCACTTTGTGTATGTTTAAACTGTGTGAGTCATTTTGTATTTCAAGATGATTATAATGTTTTAATAAGTCATAATAATAATGTTGTTGTTGCTGCTGTTGAGCGTTCATTTGTTTTAAAAACTGGTCTCAATTCGGGTCATACGTCGATTAGATTAAATATATTGAAGACTTGTTTCAGCCCCGTAAAGCACATAATTCCTTTCTCGTAAATTTAGCAATATATTTTTCTAATTTACAAACTCTATTACTACGTCTTCCACTATCGTTGTCACTAAGCTCTTCTGAACTGCTAGACATAAATGTTTAACTCTCATAGCAATAGCCAACCTGAGCGAAAAAGCATTCTGAGTATTTAGCACTAGTCGGGAACGAAGGGTCTTTCCATATGTATCGGATATCGAAGATGGCTGACCCGTCATAGAATGCTCCTAACAACAGGTAACAAAGCAAGTTACATCCTTTTAAATATTAGCAAATGAAGATACTATCAATGTAAGATTTGTGTCAAATCTTAGAGCAGCAAAGGGACATGATATAAACAATATCAATGCAATTATTAAGGTTACGTTAAGCATCTTACATACGAAGCTTTCTCAAACAAGGGATTGTTCATATAAACAAATGTCGGGAGCAGAATATTTCCACAACATGCGTTTAAGGATGGATTTTAGAAAAGCTAAATAAAGAAGGCAAACGAATCTTTTTATTATTGTATGTTATGTTATGCTTAATGGTTGGGTTTTAGATACTACCCATAAAACAAGGTATAGCATCATATGTTGGCGCAGTTTGGTTACAGGAATGAATTTATGCGCCCGACGTGGGATTAATCTAAACACTACCTATCTATTACATCTAAGTGAGACTAACATAGACAGAATCTAGATTCTTGACACAGGATTTACACGAAGGAAGAATTTAAACTACTAAGATGATTCCTAACATACCAATTGAACGATCTGATCCGAATGATATGGATATCACAGTTTATCTAGAGCAGTTTCAAAGTTATTGTAAAGCTTATAATATATCTGAAGATAAACAGGTGCATCTTTTTTTAGCTAATATTGGTCATGGTTTATACGCAAGGCTCAAAGACATGTTCTCACCAGCAATTTTATGTGAGCAATCGTTTTCAGCGATTCAGGAGAAACTCAAGTCTCACTTTTCACCCAAGGTTAACGTCATAGTGCAACGGTACAGGTTCCACACTATGAAGCAAACAGAAGTACAGTCAACGGCTGAATTCATAATTCAACTTAGAAATCAGGCAGCAAGGTGTAAATTTGATGCAGTAAACGACGACATGCTCCGGGACCAGCTTGTAGTAGGAATTAAACGAGATGATACCAGAAAAAGAGTATTAGCAAATGAAGATCTGACACTAGCAAAGGCCATAGAAATTCTCCAAATAGATGACCAAGTAGATAAGGATTCAACTTTCTTTCGAAGAATCAATGCTGCAAAAGAAACAAAATATAGACTTGAAGATGATACACTAATTCAAACTTTGGACAGATCCAACAGAAATGAGGATAGTGGCAATAAATCTAGATACATGCGGTGTGGAGGCCAACATAAAGGTCGTGACGAATACAATGGATGCTTTGCAAAAAATTTAACATGTAAAATTTGCAAAAAGGTTGGGTATCTAGCCCGTATTTGCCAAAGCAAAGGTTCCAGACCACGCAGAGCCATTAATCAGGTAGAGACCAGTGACACAACACCAACAGAACAAGAACAACTAGTTCAAATGTCAACTATATGGTCTAAGTGGAGCCTAAGTAAACACCGAGAGAGTATTGACAGACGTGTTCGTATTGGGTTCAGCTAATATGAATGACGAACTCACGGGAAATAAAGAACCAAATGAATTGGATATTAAGTTACAAATAGGAGGTCAAACAGAAGATTGCAGCATTAACACAGGTTTTGCATATAACATGTTATCCATAAGCAAATTGATGCAGTTAAAGTTATATGACAGGTTACAGTTAGGTAAACAAGATATTGAACTCATAAACGGTTCACAAATGCAATCTTTAGGTCACACAAACTTAGACGTCATTATGGATGGTATAACCTATGATCTATCATTTAAGGTAATTTTACCTGAGTTGGCAAAAATACAGATCGGGACGAATAGTTTAAATATGTAATATGTTCTATCCAGATTGGAGAAGGAACCCCAAAGTACAGAGGGTTAGGCAAATGACGAACAACAAAACTTCCGTCGAAGAGGATTCAAATGTGACCAAAGCTATTAAGGAACTGACACAGGTAATTCTTGAAGGATTGAACATACCCCCTGATAAAAAAATAAATACGGAACATAGACAGTTTAAAGTCCCCAGTAACGAATTATTAGATCAGATGCAAACAAAATTAGACAAAATGCAAGAACAAATTAGAGTTCTAGAGTTATTTGTCAAGAAGAAAACCATTCAAGGTCAAGTATCAAATCAAGTAACCGGTGACAATGGGATTATGAACGAAAAACATATTGAGGAATCGAACGTTATGAGTAGCAAGGAAAACAAAAAGAAAAAGGTTATTGATTCTAAAATAAACTCCAAAATGAAGATAGAAGAAGGACATATTTTGGGAGAAGATGTTAACAATCACGATAAGGAGGGCAAATTAAACATTATTACATGGATTAACGAACAAGAACTTTCACATAAGCTATTGAAGGCGTCTTTCTATGATCAGGTGGAAAACTTAGAATTACTTGTTCATCAAGGTCTTTTGCAGGAAGCTCTCAATTTAGCATCTAACCTGTAGAAACAGAACGTGTATAGGGAGAACTTATTTTCGATACGAGTAGCAGAACAGTGACAATTCACCGTACATGTGATGAGTACTTAAGCGATGAACAGTTTAAAGACTACGGACGTATCAGTTGAAGAGTAACTTTGTTATTTCTCAGGGTCAAAGTCCTTGAACTTTGTCATGTTTTATTTTTTTAATTTTAACTTTGAACATTATTTTTTTTTTAGTTACGTGATCAGTGATATTATTTGTGAAAGTACACATATCTGGTTAGAACTGATGGCACATAATGTTTATAATATGTTAATGTAAAAAAATGTTCTGTAGTTTAAAAAAAAAGAGAAAAGGAGGAGAGTGAGTGCTAGACATAAATGTTTAACTCTCATAGCAATAGCCAACCTGAGCGAAAAAGCATTCTGAGTATTTAGCACTAGTCGGGAACGAAGGGTCTTTCCATATGTATCGGATATCGAAGATGGCTGACCCGTCATAGAATGCTCCTAACAACAGGTAACAAAGCAAGTTACATCCTTTTAAATATTAGCAAATGAAGATACTATCAATGTAAGATTTGTGTCAAATCTTAGAGCAGCGAAGGGACATGATATAAACAATATCAATGCAATTACAGAGGTTACGTTAAGCATCTTACATACGAAGCTTTCTCAAACAAGGGATTGTTCATATAAACAAATGTCGGGAGCAGAATATTTCCACAACATGCGTTTAAGGATGGATTTTAGAAAAGCTAAATAAAGAAGGCAAACGAATCTTTTTATTATTGTATGTTATGTTATGCTTGATGGTTGGGTTTTAGATACTATCCATAAAACAAGGTATAGCATGAACAAGACTCTGGGCCTTTTCAACCATCACCTTTTCCCCCCTACTTTTTTGCGGGTTATAACTGCCTGATTTGTTTCTCTTTCTCACTTACTTCGTTTGATTAATAGAAGCTTGCTTTTCTTCGGGAATTTCATCTGGACACTCACTATCTGGCTTCCCGCCACAGCTGATTCTCGTGCTTTTGTGTTTGGACTGTCGAGTCTTCTTCGGAAAACGCACTGCTGCCACCTGTTTTATTTGTTGACGGTGAAATCACACTTCGAGCTAGCGTTAACTTGGAAAAAGCTTCGAAGTTGAAAATAGGTGTCACCTCGTTCATATTTAAATTTATCTGTTCATCCTGTACTTTTTCTGTATTATTTTTTACACATCGTAAATCAAAATGACCTTGTACACTACACTTCTTTGGATTTTGAATGAATGAACCTCAATATCTTTTTCGCTTCGTAGAAATGAATCAGTGTATTACCTATATCAAATCTGTAGTAATATACTGAGTTTGCTGGATGGTTAATTTTGGACACTCGTGAAACCACTCAATATTCACTGAACGCATGTTTTACTACCGCATCTGATATTTCAGGAGAAATTATCCATGCTGAGACTAGTGTCCATTCTTGACTTTCCAATATGACTGGCAGTTGAATGCGTTCGTTTTCGGTAATATATGAGAGGCCTCATCCACTAGTGGATTGAATATGGCTGTGATTTATTATATATATATATATATATATATATATATATATATATATATATATATGTTTCCCTTCCACAAGTTCAATGTCCTTTCGAATATTTGACTATTAGCTGCTGTGAAGTAGAGACATTTATAATAATGGTCGGCCTCAATATTCAGAAGCTTGTCTGGCTCTAGTCTTGATTCACGACGACTTGTTTCATGTATGGTTTCAATGGCAGTTTAGATTTCAATTCGTGTAGATCAATTTGTAGAGTATTATTTCTTTTCACTGTGTTAGCTGCACATGCAGTAATATTTCACTGTAAACTGTATTTCACTATAAATATTTCAGTATTTTATCATCTTAATTTAGTAGACAAATTATAACTATTCACAAACTACTTCCGCTTAACTCGATCACGCTGGCGCAATCTAAACGTGGAACCACTCTTGTCGCACGTCCACATGCACCAACGCTCTAACGAGAACTCGACCCCTCAGCTAGCCGTCCAACTGCAAGAGTACGTCATTGAAATTGTTTTGTTTTTATCGTTTCGTCAGGTACATGAAAACAATGTTCAAAGATTTCTGGTACATATCTTACTTCTGACGTCGTCTGGTATATTTTTCTAAACAGAAAATTTTTCAGGTTTTCTGTTGTCAATGTTAATTAAACGCAACGCTATAAATTTCATGTATAGTTTAGTCTTTCGACAAATGGTGGAGATCAAAGTTGAGTAGTCGCCATGATGGATTGTAAATGACTCTAAAAAGTTCAGAAAATAAGGAAATAAATCACTCTAAAAGATAAGAATCAAAGAAAGAAACACTATAAAAGGACGAGAAATCGCTCTTTTAAGTTAAAAAAGTAAATTACATCCAAACAAACGGAATTCCATCTAGAAAGAGTACAGTTTACATCCAAAGCGAGAGCATTTTATGGGAAACCACTCTTTTCGATTGAAAATATCGCTCTACAAAATATCCCCACCTCTTTTCGCTCTAAAATAGTGCAAATTCTGCTCTTTGATTTAATGTGTATATATATATATATATATATATATATATATATATATATATAT
The DNA here is from genome assembly GCA_022664845.1 of Lepisma saccharinum. Lineage (NCBI taxonomy): Eukaryota > Metazoa > Arthropoda > Insecta > Zygentoma > Lepismatidae > Lepisma > Lepisma saccharinum. The sequence goes on along the minus strand of JAGDQP010009731.1, from coordinate 4,271 downwards.
ATACATCCCACTATCATTGCGACTCACTTACATTTACTGTTTGCCGTCATTATGGGACCCCGGTGTTTCTGAGATCCGTATTCGGGTCTTACTTTAAAAGCCGTGTTATTCGTACTCTACAATGTCCAAGTACCTCAAAAAACTTCACTTGTAAAATCGGATCCGGACTTCCGTTTGATAAAAAAGTGCGTACAAAATGTATAGTTTAAGTTCCTGAACATTCCGTGCGTGGCGCTGCGCTCGCTAATCGTATAAAGGTGTATAGCCTTTTTCACTCATGCCATGCCTTTAATGAAATCCGCATAGACGTTGGCAAACCTGACGCATCTTGTCTACACTGAACTGCGCATGCGCTCATTTCTCCCACCAGTTCTTGCTGTCTTGTTCCTCACAACGTACAGAACTCACAGTGTCTATGTGTGTGTGCGTGTGTTTTGCACATACATATTGAAAACAGTGAAGGGCTCCTATTTGGATCACGAAAAGAGAGTTGGGTGATAAAAGAGCAAACTTGACCTTGGCGTTCCATTCGGAAAGGACGAAAGGTGATAGGAACCAAGTTACGAAGCAACAGGGCGGAAATTAAGGTGACGAGGCCATCTTAAGTAGCTCTGTGTATTCTTATGGGTTTAGTGCAAGAACCCCTCGCAATCAAAAAATAAATTGTGATTACTGTAAAAGTATAAATGATATGGAGAAACTGAAAACAGTTTTAACATCAGAGTCCCCGGGAGTTTTCAACCTCAAATATTGGTGGTCCTCCGTGAAGTTTTGGGTTTGACGCCCCCCGCCCCCCTATTCAAACACAGTAGGGGTAGAAAAAAGGAAAAAGATTTGGGTTCAGCGAGCTTCAAAATGGAAGTAAAGAACAATTTGGGGTGACAGTTTTAGGTCCCTTGATAGCAAAAACTAAAATAAGGGACTTTATATCCCGCTCCTGTCTGTCCGTCTGTCTGTTGCAAGAAATTATATCTCAGGAACCAGAAGACGTAGGAACTTGGTTGAGTTGTCATTTGAAAGGTCTCATTAATTCATTAGGAATGGCTATCTTACTTTGTATCAGTCACCCCCTATAGGGTGAAACGGGGGATTGGGGTACAACTCAGACTCTTATATCTGGAACTAGAAGACTTAGGGACTTGCTTGACATGTCACTGGATAGCCCTCGTCAGTTCATTAGGATTGGCTCTATTCCTTTTTTTAGACACCCTATAGAGTGAAACGGGGGATTCGGGTAAAACTTATACTCCTATATCTCAGGAACTAGAAGACTTGATTAAGGTGTCATTAGAAAAGTCTCGTCAATTCATTAGAAGCGGGTTTCAAATTTTTTGGTTTCACAGCCCCAGGGGTGTAAAGGGGGGGGGAGCTATTCAATTCCACATGCGTCCATCGATGTACCCCAAACTAAGAATTGTCTTCGTTTGGCACTGGGCAAGGTCGCAAAGGTATTCCGGGTCCGACGTTGTTCTCCAGATATCAGTGTTGCCACTTTTTTTTTTATTTCTTCTATACACTTCGACATAATAACACCAACTTGGCACTAATATTATTGGGGACAATGTAACAACACTGTGGCCCTAAGAACCCGAGTTTTCATTGTTGCCAACCTATGAGAAAATGCCACATATGTTGTGTTTCAGATGCTATCAAGGGACCGGAGCCATCGCGATTGTTAATTGAATCACAGCGCTAACTTGTTTAATTTGAGTAGTAGAAACAAGCCCGAGGGGAAATTAAAAACTACTAAATCTACTACAATATTAAAAGTAACATCAGCATGATAATATTAAAAAGGTTTCTGCTAATCAATCCTTAAATAATACCCGGTTTAACGCTTAATTTTCTTCGAGTATTTCGAAACCCCGGTGGTGGTGGGAGCGTATAATCTATCGGATGACGAAATATGTAAAGAAGAAAAGTAACGCAAAAAGAAAGAGTACGCACACGGGTACGCACAAATTATATGATCAGAAATAAAATTTACACATTAATTCCCTTCCTCACGGTTTTTGGGAATTTGAGCATCTCGTCAGCTCCCGTGGTCCAGTAAATCCAGTTACTGGAGTTTGAGTTACTTTGTGGCGTTCAGGCAACTTTGGCTCAGGTCAGGATAGGGTAAGGGCAATGATAAGGAAGGTATCGACCCGGGCAATTCTTAAGTTACTATGCCGGCATTTGTCTGGTGAAACTTAGGAAACCCCTGGAAAATCTGTCACGATGGTCGCCGGCGGAGTTCGAACCCACGTACCTACTCATTGCCTCTTCGCAGTCAGAGACGTTACCCCCTGGACCACGGGCTAGGTGCTGGTAGCTGGCTTTGAGTAAGGACTAAGGAAGCGGATCGGGCTTCAGTCCAGCTCAAGCTTCCCACAAAGCACAAACACTTATAATATATGAATAATAGAGGTATGATTTAGACGTTCAATACATCTAATAGATATGAAAAATTAAGCTAGAATACATATACTAGACGTATATTTCACGTTTATATGTCCTACCCTTATACGCATGCCACATGTATAATACCTGTCTACCTAGATATTTGTTATACATTTGGTAGACATTCGTTAGTGTATTTAGATGTTCAATACATCTAATATATATATAAAATTAAGCTAGAAAACATATATTAGACGTATACTCCAGGTTTATATGTCCTACCCTTATACGTATGCCACATTTATAAGACTTGTCTAGTTAGATATTTGTCATACATTCGTTAGTGCGTGTAGCGTGGCATTCCTCTTAATTTTTGCCCAATTTTTCGAACTTTTGAATACACATTTAACAGTATTTTAGTATACTAAAAATTCACACTCGAGTAGTCTGTGCGTACGCATCCACATCACTTACTATAGTTTATGCACAGACTACTCGAGTGTGAATTTTTAGTATACTAAAATACTGTTAAGTGTGTATTCAAAAATTCGAAAATTGGGCAAAAATTAAGAGGAATGCCACGCTACACGCACTAACGAATGTCTATCAATTGTATGACAAATGCTTATGCCCGCCACCCCACCTGAAGATTTCAATGTTTTCCTCTACCTCATGAGGCGAATACTACGCTAGTACCGCTCTGACTTCTGCATTCGCCTCATAATTCTTCTTGGAAGTATGCTCTCTAACTGCCGTAATTCCCCCGACAAGTGAATAAGGACAATATATAGTACAACAAATAAGTACAGTAATGCACATAATATGCGTGCACTTTGGTAAATTTATTTTACACAAAATCCTGGATAAAGTATAGTGAGCGTTACTATTTACCTAATGGGGTGGCACAAAATATAACTAAAAGCTGCAGTTAATTTATTTTAAATTAACAATAAAATAATCACAGCACATTTCTGGAATGCTTCATTTCCTTTCCATATATTCTTCCAACGTTCCTTCTAATATAAACAAAGTATATTATAAGCAGAATAATCGTTCTACATATTTTCAGTATCAACTTTCAACGCTATCTTGGGAGAAACAAGCAGAAGTGTAAAAAGATATATCAGAGGGATCGTGAAACATGCCCTTCACCACTTAGTCCCTAACACATCCTTTTCTCAAAGAACTATAACGGATAAGTGGTCAAATCGTAACTAATATAGAAGTCCAGTAATTAAACTTTGATTAAACATTTTATTATTTTCAAGCACATACATTTTTTTGTCTTAAAACAACCATCATCTTGATCATTGATTGGAAAATATATTTATCAAGATACGTAAATTGAGTTCTTCAATATATGTAAACCACAAACGTAATTACACAAAGTTATAATGTATATGGATTGTATTTCGTTGAGTGCCAGAAAAATGGAAAATCGTGGAAAATCTTTTAATACTGGTGATATTTCTTTCTTAGTTAATTCTGCACATGATGATGTTCCTTGTTCTAAACAGCAAATCCTTGCTTTCTGAAGCTCTCATTTGCTTTTGTCCTCTTCCCTTTGCCTGGCGAAACTTTTTTTTTATTTATTCAATTCTTTTCAATCTACTCATAATCCACTTGACAAAACACCTGAAATACAGAGGATTTGTAATGTTGAAAATGTTTACAATAACTGTACAGTACACATTGACCACGAATTGCAATAGGGAATGTAAAAACCACTTAAGTTTAAAGTATTTATACACTATATCATCTTCATACTCAAGTGAATAAATGTAACAATGGAAATGCACTACGTCGGAAAAATATATGGCGCAGTTTCAAAGAAATATGCAGCTGTCCTGACTTTCCCCAGGCTCACCAAACGAATATCAAGATGGTAC
>JAGDQP010009730.1:39534-56484 GCA_022664845.1 Lepisma saccharinum | reverse complement strand
TAATCTGTCAAACCTGGACGTAGTACACCTGCTTTACATAAATCGTCTACTTGGGCCTTAATTTCTTGTAAAATATTTAATGGAATTTCCTTGGAGCTATGTGCAAACGGTTTTAAGTTCTTATCTACGTGTAATTTCTGCTTGTAGTCTTTAATGAGTCCTATATCTGACGAAGTGTAAGACCATATATCATGAAATTCATATAATAATACTTCTACCATTGTTCTTTGTTCGTTAGTCAGCACATCCGAAATTTGAAACTTAGAAATATCAAATAATTCCTCAGTTTCCTGTAGACGTTTCTGTAATTCATCATCCAATGGCTGCGTGACTTGTAAAGTAGTCTGCGCTGCTGTTTCCTCCTTAAATTTTGAAGCTGGCACGTTTTGTATCTTAAATTGTGTAAAAATTCTACCAAGTACCGTTTTTCTTTGTAAAGGTATATTTTTATTGCATAAATTGGAAACGTAAGCATGTGGCGTGCTACCTGATATAACCTGAGGAAGTGTTCTAATGTTATGTTTCTTTAATAGCTTATTGTTTGGTTTAAAAAATATGTCAACGTTATTGGTGCTGTGTAGATCACCCCGCCATCTTGGTACGCACTTTCCATTGATTTACATGGGAATTGTTTTACTCGTCTTATATCTTTCAGGTGCATATTTTAACTTCTGTTTTCGCCCAGTTTATTGTTATGTTCTCTTTTACTCATGCTATTTGATAAAAATGCAATATTTTACACACGAACAGTATAATTTCCTTTAACATATTATGATTTATATAGAAACTATTAATAATACATTATACTTATATATTTGAAGACATTTCACAAATAAAAACTATACAAGAGTCAAAATAACCACCAAGGGAAATTTTGTGAAAGCAGAACTTGAATATTCTACTTCTGAGTGCCATAAAATGAGTAATACTATTCCTGTGTAAATCAATGGAAAGGTCATACCAAGATGGCGGGGGTGATCTATACCGTTAAGATTTGTTCTCAAAGGCACAAAAACTGACGAATATGGTTGCAGCTTGTAATATGTACGAGGATAGCCTACACTTTCTTTACTCAGGTTGCAGGTTTTGTATGTATGCATTAACCATCTTGCTTACCCGGTTGTGTTTGCTACTTGAGAACATGACTGGTTCTAATTATGAACAAAAACTAAATGTATTATTTGCAAAGATATCCTGGTATTGTAGTGTCACAGCATATCTGTTCCTAAAATATGATATCTAAAATTCTTTTGAAAATATGAAACGGGTGTGAAAAAGTAGTTTCATTAATGATAACATCTAAACATTCCCCTCTTTCTAAATGTAGGACATTTCCACAAGTGCATAGTTAACGAACATCAAACCGAGTCCAACCAAAGTAAAAAAATGCCTTCACAAAATAATGCAAACCACATTGGTTCAAGAGCACAAGTGCGCACCTGAAAAATTATAAAATGAAACCGAATATATTTCTTCGGAAGATGAAAATGAACAGTAGCGAACTTTTGCAAGAAACCCACGTATGCTTAATATACACTTTCTTTAAAAAAATAAGCCCCTTGAAAGTGACTGCCAAGCCAGTATACCATCTGTGGTGTACATAAAGATTCAAACACTCGAAGCTAAACATAGCAACACAGTATTTCTGCAGCAAACAAACAGATTTTACTAAAGAGACAGCTTAATACTCAAATCGTAATAAAACAATACTACAAAACAAATAAGATATTGAAAATGTCCTAATTTTTTAATTACAAGCAGAGAGAAAACAAATCCTCTCCTTATGATATTTCTGTAAGGAAACTCAGCCAATGGGAATACACATACATAACGACGAAGCCCTTTCAAGAGGACATAATACTCACAAATATGAATTCAAAAAGAATCGGAAAGATCCAAATAACAAAAATACGAAAGAAAACTTATTTCTATTAATTAACATAATAGTTGGCTTTTGAGCGACAGATGAACAAACGCCACACTTCGAAATCCAAAATATAGTGCCTGGAAGCACTTAAGCTAAAAATATAACATATAAAGGCTAGCAGTTACAAACTACAAGGGATTTAGAACTATTCATGAAACCTGAAGTCCTTTCCAATTTCCAGTCTGCTAAAATCACCGTAAATGTTACGTATGCCCTTTAATTTCAATGTACTGGCAGACATGCGTTCAAAGGATTAGCTTTGGCGGTTGTCTGCTAGAATGTCTGGTAGAATCACCGAGGTGCTGTGATCTGTCATTAGAAAATTGTGAAATGGAAACGACAATGATTGAGGGGCACCGCAGAACTTCTGTACTGTATCTTGCAGATGGATATATTTACAGAAAAGACCGAAGCCATGGCGTTATTTCGTACTTGCGTTGTGTTGATAAGAATTGTCCTGCTCGTGCGAAAACTGTAATTGCGATCATTCACTCCACTGTTACTAAATTCCATAACCATCTCCGAAATCAAGATGAAGTTGTTGCCAGAAACTTCGTTTCCACTTTGAAACGAAGAGCAGAAGAGGACCCCCCACTGAAGAATTTAGAGCTATGTTCAATAAATCAACTAGAAAGGTAAGTACACTATATAATTATTATTTTGTCATATATCCAATAATTTGAAATGTGAAGAGTACAAATTATATCACCTAAACAGGAATCGCTACTTATTGTTGCTAGCGTGCTAACCACTGCACTATCAAGGCAACGCACGGTCAGTCTCACAATTATCAGTTGAGTGTGTTTTCAACTTCAGGCTCTGGAATTTGTACCGCAGCAGCCTTGTTACCAGTGTTTCCTTCAAAGGGATGTGAGAGGGACTGAGCCCCCGAGACAAGGTGAGCTTCACTGACAATATTAAGACAGCATATCAAGTGACTCCCTGACAGACATTTTGCACCGGCAGGCCCCATTGAATTATCATTAGTGATGAGCAAAAGCAAGAACAAGACCGTAGCGGTCCAGTCTTGGTCTTGGTCTTGCACACCCAGTCTTGGTCTTGGACTTGCATCGGTATCCCTGGTCTTGGTCTTGGTCTTGCTCGCCCAGTCTTGGTCTTGCATGCAAGAGTCTTGCAAGCCTTGCTTTTTTAAAAAAATATACGTTTCATACGTAAATTTTACACCGGATATAGGGAATAGTAAAAGCAATGCGTATCATTGCCTGCTTTAATGCGTCAATAGTAACGGAAATGTTTTAATATATTGTTTATCTTCATGTAAGTGTACAGAATAGAACTACCAAAGTTTAATTTCGCTTTAATTTGAACAACATCACTAACAATTTTATTATTTTACTTTTAGTTTACTTGCTGTTTTAGGCACACAACTATCGTAAGCTTTGACAGAATGCAATCATGGGTTATCGAAAATGATGTCCAAAATAATTTAGACATTGAAGTTCTTACCTTGTAACAATCCATAGAACTGTGCTCTCTGTCATCTTCTAGTCACTGTTCCAATTATTTACCATTCTCTGTGCTCCAGGTAAGTTCAAAAGGAAGACCAAACATACACAGATATTGTGCTTAACTAAAACTTACAAGGGAGCTATTTTTTACTGTTCAGCGAGTTTTGACTTCGGTTATTTAATGCGGACATTTTAAATAATACACTTTGAATTTTTACTTTCGTACGTACATTTTTTCATCACCTCTCCTCTTTGGTGTGTAATTCCGGAACAAAATTGCAACACTCTTGCTTCTCCTGCGCTCTCTTCCTTTACTTACATTTTCAATACCCCTTACCATACAAACACAATCATACCTATATTACAAACTAAAATTCTAATTAATAATTAGAACAGTAAACATTTTTCAAAATACTTACCAAAATAAATTCTCGTAAAAAAACTTTATTTTTATATGGGCCAGTCTAGTAACTTTGGACTTCGGCCCATCACGATTCGCCTTTAGCAGTTAAGTATTAAAATCCACACCCATGCACCTGCCGGGACTCGATCGAACCCGGGACCTTCGAGCCGATTTCCTACTGCCGCAGACCGCTCGGCCGGCAATAAATTCTCGTCTGTCATGTCACATCTTATATTTGTTTCAAACCTTTTATTCAACATACACGCTTACTATTAATTTTTTGAAAGTTAAATATTTTAAATAACTGTGGTAAGCACGAGAAAACGCAACTGATTTTATTATTTTTATAAATATTCGAAATTGAACTTTAAAATGAAACAGTTAAAACAATAATACTAATTATAGTGAATTAACAAGTTCTAAAAATGAAAAAAGCATAATGAATTGTTTTTCAATCTAAACAGATTTCACTTTCTTTGATTTTTCATTAAAAAGTGATTTAATCAATTTGTTCTCCATCATTTCATGCTTTCTTCTTTTATTTAAAGATAAATGTAAACAAATATTAAGTCCGTTATTATTATTTAGGTTTTCAAAGTTCAACAAACGAATTAAAATTTTACGTATAATTGCAACATATTTATTACAAACTTTATAATTGTAATATTCCATTTTTTAAAGAACTACCTTTAAGAACGTCACGGAGCCCCCAGGCCTTGCCAAGATCGCCAAATTGCGAAACCGCTGGGCGTCGGAACGATTTTGCTACGCATTTCCATGAGGCTCACTCGCTTTTTTCTATGCCCGCTCCAGCGCTTCGCTTCTTTCTTAAAAACCGTGTAGTCGATCAGTGGTTTAGCTATTGCAAGCGCCCTAGCCCCCAAAAAGGTATTAGAAACCATTATCTTTTATGTATTTATAATCCCCTGCCCCGCCTTCCCCTTTCCCACAGTTGTATTGTTGTTCCTTTACGGCATTACTTTCTATGGAATTTTGTTCATTTTTGATCATAAACTGGAGTTTGTATAAAAAACATTCAATTTGGGAACATTTTCATGGTGAAATTTGTGTTCTACACATAAAACCCACGGAAATGCATCTGATAACTCATTTAGTTAATATAAAGTTTCACCTTCGAGGTTGATTTTACTGTTTGAAAGTCACTCACATTACACGACTCGACTTATTCGGGACATAAATATATGACAGAGTGCGAGTTTATGCGGTTATTTTCGCTACCTCTATGCTTCAAATAAGGTCAAAAACATGTCCGAAGCCAAAACTCGCTGAACAGTAAAAAGGATTCCCTTGTTAGTGTTGTTGTTTTCGTCTAAGAAGCACTCATGTCCACTAAACCCAGACAACTGACGATAATGAGACTAGTCATGGCTCAAGCGAGCTCTGGCAGAAGAGTGATAGAAAGTATAATTACTTACAAATTTGAATTTGAATTTATTTAAACCTAACAAGCATCTGTGGCATAAGGCTTGGGACAACAATGGGAAAGTTAGCGGCCAGGGTTTTGAGTTAAGATACCATCACAGCATTCGCCTGGTGGGACTGAGGAAAACTCTAGAAGACCTCATCCAGCGCTCTACCAGCTCACCTACGGCCGCTCGGTAAAATTACTTACGAGTTTGTGGACCAATATTTTTCTGTTGAACAAATGTATCAAAGTAAACCTGCTGAATTTGAAGCATTTCTGTGCTCAATACAAGCCCACACGCCTGTTACCTCTAGCTTACTCTAAAGTAACTTTTGCTTTGCATCCAAAACCATAGCCCACATCTAGTAATATTCCTCCCGACTTGATCTACAAGTGACAAACAATTACCAAGTGTACTGCAAAACTGTTGTTTTATTCAGACTCAGTTCTCCGTAGCATCACACATAAAACAGAACTCAGTTTTCAATAACACGTATCAACAGACATTTTATAAAATCGCCTTGTAGCTTAGAACAAACACAAAGACTTGGTTACACAAATCAGTACAGACTCCGAACTGACCATAATCCACCTTTATCTGAATCAATAGATCATACCACGACAAACCTAACATCAGAAAAGCCAGGACATCAGACTTCATTTTGTCCTTTATCCAAATTATCCTTAAGGGGAATGTAAAGCCAAGATCTCCAACAAGAGATGGCAGCACTGTCTCCGTATGTGTCTAATGTATTTTTATCGTTGCACGAAATTTCAATGTTGCTCCTACAAATTCAATCCTAGAGAGTTCAGACTTTCAGGGAAGAAAGTTCATAAGTAATTCAAGAGTTCTATCCGTGCCGATTTTTCATTTTCTATCTTGTTCATTGTTGAAATCGTTTCATTGTTGCTATGCCTATAACAATGAAGCTCTTTCAACAATGAACAAGAAAACAAATGAAACATCGGCACAGGTAGAACTCTTGAATTACTTATGAACTTTCTTCCCTGAAAGTTTGAACTCTCTAGGATTGAATTTGTATCAGTGGAGTGATGGAGTGGAGTGATCTTTCATACTCTATTTTTTATATATATAGATTTTTCAGTGGATGGAGCTCCATAAAATTTCACAGTGGACAGATACTGAGAAATGTGTAGAATGATAGCAAAAGTAGTTAGTATTGAGGAATCGCTTCTGTTTCATCAACTTTCTGTTTTGAGAACTTTTCTGACAGAAAAAAAAAAAAAAAAGATGACAAAGAGTTCAGTGAAGCATTGCCTCATAAAATCTGAGAGAACTATTTCAGTGCTAATACAGAATCAGTTTATTCTGAATTTCTAAAGCTCAGTTTTTTTTATTAATGCAATAAATGCTCACAATGCCAACGTGGAGAAGATTTTCAGTTGATTGAATTCACAGTGGACACAACAGAGAAATATACTGTCAGTGGATTCAGTTAAGTACTTGTCGTTGATTTCTATAATGATTAATTGAGCGGCCGTGGATCAGTGGCTTAGCGTTCGATGAGATCAATCCCAGCGAACGACCATCCTGACTGATGTTTTAACGGGGATTTTACTCAGTCATTCCGGGCAAACGCTGGGATGGCACCTACAAAAATGGCCCTGGCAGTGTACCTTCCAAGATCCTTTCCCCACCGTATCCCGGCCTGAGCCTCAGTTGCCTAAAGGCCTTAAAATTAATGCAAATTCAATTTACTAGTGATACAGCAGCACACCCGTGGATTAGTGCTCAGAACATCGAGTTACTAACGCCAAGTGCGGAAAGTTCCCACGTTCGAAACCCACAGCAGAGCATGGAAAAAATTACTATTGGAAAGTTAATATACCATGATGAAAGCAACGGACAAAATGCAGGTAGATATGTATACAAATAGACAGCAACGTTGCTCTGTTTCAGTCAACTGAATCACTTTCTTTATCGTCATTTTTTTTTTCAACCTGTTTCTTATCAATCAGTATTGCACGTCGAACAAACCATTGAACAGGTGGACATTTTGCTACAATTACAACGTAAAACTTACGTTTCCGTATTAGCGTTTAATCCATGTACTTTCAACGTATATATGCTACTCGGGAACTGCTTCAGTGTTGTACGTAAGTACAGTACTTAAAATCTCCCTACTAAATTGCACATATTGCAATTTTGACGTTAGGCAGCAATCACTGTTCGTCGAAAAATGCTAGCAAGAGACATTCTACTAAAAATGTTATAGTATCTTCTCAAGTATGGAAAAACCTACAGGCATTCTGGTACGACAAGATTTCAATCATAAGAAAAATATTACGATTTATTTTACAAGTCTTATGGCTGGTTTCCATGAAAGCTTGCGTTCCTTGCGATTTGGTGAGTAGTCAAATGAAACACGGGTTTCATTGCGTGTTTTATTGTAAGGTAAATGTGACACGTGTTTCAATTGGCCATTCACCCAAATCGCACGCATAGCAAGCAACGCAAGCTTTCAAGTAAATCAGCCTATACATGAATTTCATTTCAATAAAATATTATAAAACATTCCTAATGAAAAACTGTTTTGTGATTAATGTTTTGTAACGTTTATAATTTCAATTTTATCACAAATAAAAAGACATCTAATTATAAATCTTAGACGCCATATAGTACACTTGACATTTGAAATTTGATTATTATTATTGTTATTTGAAGTTTCGAAATTTGAAATTTATTTAACTTTTGTACATTACAAGTTTACATAAGATCTCGACTCACAGAAGCCTCAGCTTGTGTGTGAGCCTTATTCTCTAATTATCATTAGTTTGTTGTTGTCTGGTTACCCATAACAAATTATTTACACAATATTACTTCTACATCATTGTCATTTAGACTTTCTAACCAACTCAAAACCAGTTTTTTAAATTGGCTCGTTTGTTTATCTTCTCTAATGTATATAGATGTTTTATTGCAAATTTTTGGTACAAGATAGTAAGTTTGGTGGTGTGTTGATGTTTTGTTAGTTCTGATTGTTTCTATATTCTCATTTGTGACATTTCTGGTTTTATACTCATGACATAACCTGTTCAGTTTTGTTTCTTTTGTTCTAATATACATCAATACATTTTTTAAATATAATCTATTGATTGGTAATACATCAAAACCGATATGAAAATTTTTAACATCACAATCAAATTTTCTATTCAAACATAGTCCCAAAATATTGTTCTGTTGGGTTACAAGAGGTTTTATGTGAGAGGTGTATGTTGCACCCAACTTAGTATACAGTGTTCTAATAAGCTCTGTGTGAAAGCAAAGTACACCATACGTAATGATTTGTGATCAAGAATTTCTCTAAGAAGAACAAATCTATAAGATGTTTTTCTTAATGTATTCCTCATTCGCAATATATGTAAATTCCATTTTAGATGATTGTCAATTAAAATTCCTAAATATTTAACACTTTCTTCGCTAATGAGAGGTATACAAAGACAGTTTGCTTTTACATCACAATTGTGAAGTATTAGTTCTTTATTCGTAGGTTGTCCAGCAAGTGTATGAGAAAAAGTTATATATTTTGTTTTACGAATATTCAAAATAAGTAAGTGAGCATTTAACCAAGAAGTTATTTTTTAGTTCAGTTTCTGCCGTTTCAAATGTTTCTAGCCATGTTTTTCCAGTATAGTTAAGGTAGTATCATCAGCAAACGATTGTATATGCCCTCTTACTTGCAAATTACATAAATCATTTATGGATATAAGAAATAAAATGGGGCCTAATACTGTTCCCTGAGGTACACCTAATTTAACATGCATAGTTACTTATGGTTTAACCAATTTTAACAGTGTGTTGTCTGTTTTGTAAGTAACTTTGAAACCACTTGGGTGATACACCTCGTACTCCACAATTTTTAAGTTTCTGCAATATAATTTGATGGGGTATAGTATCAAATGCTTTAGCAAAATCTAAGAATATTGTAATTACTTTTTCACTTACGTCTAAACTTCTACAAATTATTTCAGTTAATTTAAGTGCAGCATCTGATGTGCTTATTCCTGTTTTGAACCCATATTGATTATTTGAAAAATACTTAATTTCGAGTAGAAATTCAACCAGTCTTTTTTAATGCATTTTTCTATTAGAGCAGTTACTTAACAAAGAAATTGGTCTATAGTTATTGGGATCAGTTTTTGAACCTTTCTTATATATAGGTTGCACATTTAAAATAATCAGGAAATACACCCGTTTGTAAACTCAAATTAAATATATGATATAATGGTTCAACAACAAAGTCTTTTGCACACTTTAATATATCTGCGGTGATTTTATCAATACCAGGTGAAGTTTTAGACTTTAAATTATTAACAAAAGATTCAATTTAATGTCTAGTACTTGGTGTAAAAACAGTGAGTTTGGATTTTTAACTGATATGTTTGTTGTTGCACTTTTACTAGTTATTCCGAGATCATTAATTAATTGTTCTCCAACATTAATAAAATGTTTGTTCAAAATATTAGCAATTAGTTGAGGATTTTCGTTAACTGTTAACAATCCTTCATTTGCAATAAGTGCTTTTAAATCTGTATCGGCTTTATTATTGTGGTCCGTAATATCTGCAATAACGTTCCACAATTTGTGGGTATTATTCTTACAGCCCAATATTTGCTTTCTATAATATTCTGTTTTGACCTCTTTAATCAATTTGGTTAATTTATTGCGGTAACTCTTATAATATTCATTTAAACTTGTGTTATTTTTCTGCCTTAAATCTAAGCGACTTAATCGATCTCTTTCACGTATGGAAGTGATAAGTCCTTTTGTGATCCATGGCTTAAGTTTCCTAAATTTACTACTAACATTTGAGACTTTGACCTGTGTTACCTTATTTATACTATTCTGCATGATTTTAATAAAATTATTTGTTGACGTAGTTTCACATTGGCTTTCTATAACATCTTCCAGTTTATTGGCTCTAAATCTTCTCTTAACATAACGTAATTCACAAAAGTTTTACAATTTTGCTTAATAGTATTTTTTCTACTTCCATGTGAAAACTTAAAATAGTTAAATAATGGTGAGTTAAGTTCTGTTAATATTTCGAATTAACTTATAATTATTAACTTTTAAGTTAATATCCCCTAAGAAACATAGAAATCTGTTACTTAGAAACACTGATCAAATAAGCAATTTGAAAGCAAATGGTTCTAACCTCAATAATTTTATACCTGCTAATTTCGGTTATTGTGCCTGTTCCTGTGACAGTAGAATTCGATTCTTGCAAAAACAGTTTTCTGGAACTGTTTATCTTTCGCACTTATTCCGTTGCGCTTGTTCCGGTCGCGTTAATTCCGTTTGGCGCTTGTTCATGTGGCTCTAATTCCGTTTAGCGCTTGTTCATGTCGCTCTAGTTCCGTTTCACGCTTATTCCTGTCACTCTAGTTCCGTTTCGCACTTGTTCCTGTCGCTCTAATTCCGTTTCGCACTTATTCCGTTAGCGTTACTTCCGTCTCGCGCTTGTTCCGTTTCGTGCTTGTACCTGTCGCTATAATTCCGTTTCACGCTTGTTCTTGTCTCTTTAATTCCGTTCGCTCTACTTCCTTTTGGGCTTGTTCCTGTCACTCTAGTTCCGTTTCGAGCTTATTCCGTTAGCGTTACTTCCGTTTCGCGCTTGTTCCGTTTCGTGCTTGTACCTGTCGCTATAATTCCGTTTCACGCTTGTTCTTGTCTCTTTAATTCCGTTCGCTCTACTTCCTTTTGCGCTTGTTCCTGTGGTTTCAACATGGACGTAAGAATATAATAGGACTAGTAACAAGCCAAAATTTATGGGCTGGAAGTGCGCCTTGCAGCCATGTTAAATTGACCAAAATATTGCAATTGACCATAAGAAGTAATGTTAATTGAGCTACTTTTAATTACAAATTTTAAATTTATGTGAAATAATTTAAAGTATGTGAAGGTTGCGTCTAATGAAGCCGACCAAGAGGTACGTGTGAGGATAAACAGGTAAGCGATATTTAAGTTTATCTTCAATAATAGTAAAATAATATCAGGTTTCAAGATTTGAATGATCACTTCTCTTGAGAAGGAAGTGTATTGCAATAACGCTCATTTTATAATAATTAGTAGTTAAGGACAAATTTAGATAATTAAAATTTATTTGCACATTCACAATATCGTCTGCTTCCTTTCCAGGAAGTTTGCGTGATCCGCCATGTTGGGATGACAAACTGCACTCTCAGCCGTCCCATTTTAATAACATTGAATGAATTGCTTGTTACTAGTCCTATTATATTCTTACGTCCATGTGCTCCAATTCCGTTTCGCGCTAGTTCCTTTTGCGCATATTCCGGAGACCCCATTCCGGACAACAGTGAACAGTTTTGAATTCCCATATTCCTTTGCGGATGTCGTAAGTGGTAGGAATTTGCCAGGAACCAAAGATCCATGTATGACTCAGCGAGCTCCAGATGGGGACGTATTACGTAATAAAACACGTGCTTCAATTGGCTACTCACTCTAATCGCAAGCAAAGCACGCAACGCAAGCCTGCATGTAAAGCAGCCCTTACTTCTGTTTTCCGACTATAATTGGAAGGAACAAAGTGCAACAGCACAACTCGTATTGCTCTTGCTCATGTTTTAAAGAAGAATGTAGGACATCCTTGCAGAAGTAAGCGAACACCTTACCCTTAGGTTTAAAGATTCCCTCTAAATCTTTTAACTGACGTTATCAACGCAATGAAATATGGAAAATAAATTTTGTTCACTTGTTGGGAATGGACCCCTCTGCGTGACTGCTAATTTTCCCTGTTACAAGAGACACTGTAATAGCATGACATGCCCTGATTGGTTGCAGTTGTCGCTAGCTACCTGGCGATTTCCAATCTTAGTATAACACTGATTTCACCAAAGGGAAACTCTTCTGGAGGATTCTTGATTCATCTTTGCATCCATTAACATCGTTTGTTTTTGTGCTCTCTTAGTGCTCATCGATTTCTCAACCAACAAATAAGTCCATAGTTGTAAGATTTAGCTTTAGTGTGTGCATATATTAATTGTGTAATAAATGAATTTTTATTACCACTAAGAAGTTTTTGAAACTTCCCTTTTCTGAACATGTCAGCGGCCTCGGGGGATTCTGATACCCCCCGATCTTGACAGAATGGAGGTTTCTTCTTCGGAACAACTTTCCACACACGAAACTTCTCCAAACACTACTCCACCTATTTTGAAACCTCAACACTTTACTAGAGTATATCAATATGAACCTCACCACCTAGCTCCATATGTGTTACATGTTAAATTGCATGAGGAACCAAATCATGGTCGCCCACACCCTATGACTATTGCGAAATTGCTTTTTGCACATAACATCTCTGGATTAAAACGGTTTGACTTTGTGGTGAAATCCCTCCTCAAACTTACGTTCGATACTAGTCTCACCGCAAATGAGTTTTTACACCATCCTCTCCTTGCCGAACAACGTTGGCAGGCTTACATTCCTAGTTTTGCAATCCACACACTTGGTGTCATAAAACATGTATATATTTATGTCACACCTGAAGACATTATACGCGACATTCGTTGTTCTGCTCAGGTCCTGCATGTTAGACGATTACATCGTAACCTTGCGGATGGCACCAAACACCCGACGGAGACAGTTGTTGTAACTTTTAATCAACAGGTACTTCCCCCGGATTGCTTTCTTTATTTCCTTCACTGAACAATCTCCCCGTACATACCTCCGATCCGCCAATGTCTTAACGGCTGCTATCGCTACGGCCATGTTCAAAGTAACTGTAGATCGAACATTAATACTTGTAAAAAGTGTGGTGAAAACCACGCAGAAGATGCATGTACTAACCCTTTGTCTTGCATACACTGTCGCCAACCCCATCCGGCTGACAACAAAAATTGCCCTGAAAATGAACGACAAAAGAAAATTGTCAATTTGGTAGCCATCAACGGTACCTCTTATCATGAGGCAAATAAGCTAGTGCCGAAATATACTTCTCAGGCTCACAGTACTAGGGTTTCCTTAGCTTCACGTACTCCACTCCCACACTCGTCTACCTTCGTTACTTCGTCACTTCCGATACTTTTTCGGCAGCAGTTCAATCCCTTGCCCCAATGCACTTGGCGCAACCTCCTGATGTTCCTTCACATTTACCATCTCATCAATCCTTTACGGCGAAAAGACGTAAGGATAATTCGCCTAAAACTTCTCCAGTCTTCTCAAGGCCCTTACGGTCTTCTCACCGTCCTGTACCTCTCAATTCTCAACCATCTGCTTCTCCTACTCGAATGACTTCACTCCCAGTCCCAAAAATAACTAGGACCCGTCTCCAGGGCATCACACCCATGCCACACTCCTCTATGTAAAATTCTACTTTCTTATCCATCACGGAT
Source organism: Lepisma saccharinum (assembly GCA_022664845.1). NCBI lineage: Eukaryota > Metazoa > Arthropoda > Insecta > Zygentoma > Lepismatidae > Lepisma > Lepisma saccharinum. Next base: position 42,880 of record JAGDQP010009730.1, on the reverse strand, counting down.
CCCATAAATCACGAAACTACTGATTCTTCACCTTCCAAAATGCATCATGTTCTATTACAAATTATCGACACTTGGGTGGCGGTTTCTAAAATCGATCCTATTACTGTTGATCATCTTAAAACAAAAATTTCTACGCTTTTTAAGCAATAATCCAATGTATTCTCCACTCCGCTTATTACAATGGAACGTCCGTTCTATCATTCATAAACTCTGGGCATTACGCTTACTTGCACATATTTACCACCCACATTTAATTTTTCTCCAAGAAACCTGGAATTTCCGGGATTTTCCCATTAAGATTCCTCTGGCTATACTTTTCATGAACAACATCGCCTAGCCGATAATTATGGAGGTATTGCAGTAGGTATTCATACGTCTCTTGTGTACACACACTTTACTTTTCCTACTCCAGCAGAGCTCCCTCATTTACAATCGCAAGGTATCACCTGTTAAAACTTTCATTTCCTGAATTTGTACATTCCACCCGATAACATTCCTAGTACTGAATTCTGGCTCCATTTATATGATACCCTACCCCCTAATACTGTAATTCTTGGTGACGCTAATACTCGCCATCCTCTTTTCGGTGGCACCAAAACTAATACTGCTCGTTCTAACCTTATTAACAGTCTTTCGAATACAGATTATGTTTATCTTAATGATGGGACTCCCACGCTAGTGACCCAAACTACTCAAAGCACTAGCGCGCCAGACGTAACGTTACTCCCTTTGCACCTATACTTGCACTCATATTGGGAAGTTTACTTCGATCCCTTTGGGAGCGATCACTATTCGATTATTACTACCATAATGACTGGCCACTCTTCTGTTGTTCCTTCCCCACATACCCAATTTTCTACTCGTTCCATCCCTTATATTCCTTCTGGCCTCAATTGGCAATTATATACACAAACAGTCACTGACTTCTTTAATCGTAGTACTGTTCAATCTTTTTCTAAGATTCATAAAATTATTCAAAACTGTGCTACTCGCTCTAATCTTTCACCCCATCCTACTAGATCTCAACGGCATCGTCATCCACCCATTTGGTGGACAATTACGTGCCAGAAATGGATCAACCTTCGTCAAAAACAGTTATCCTTCTTTCGCAAATCACCTACTGTAGCAAACTATCTACAATATCGTCAAACGTGCGCTGCTACTCTTCGCAGTCTTCGTTCTACCAAACGAGAACATTGGCGCACCTATTACTCTAACTTACCGTATGCAATTCCGACACCTCGCTTATGGCAGTATATTCGCACAAAAATTCACGCTACTTTACCGCCTCATTTCGGATTGGATCCACAAGCTCCATGGGTTGAGGAATTTCATTGTACTCATGCCCCGTATACTGTTTGCCAGGATACGGCCCCTCTTCTTCCAGTTTTTGCCTCTCCTCAAGATTCAAATGTTAATCATACTTTTATAATAGCAGAATTACAAACTGTCTTACAACATACTCCTGATACTAGTTCTGGAATCGATAATATACGTTATGCACATTTAAGACATCTTCCTCTCGCAGGGCTACATGCTTTGCTTTATCTGTTTAACAACATTTGGAAAACTTGCCATATTCCAATTGAATGGAAAGATCATATTGTTCTTCCAATTCGCAAGCCATTAAAACCAGCTGGTAGTGCTACAAGTTACCGTCCTATCACTCTACTTAGCTGTTGACGAAAATTTTCGAACATTTAGTTCTTAATCGTTTACAATGGTGGGTTGAACATTATCGTCTGTTTCCTCCCTCTGTCACTTGATTTCGCAAAAATCACAATACTTTGGATTCCCTCAGTCCTTTTATCATTGATATCTGGACTGCCTATCAAACACGCTCATATGTCTTAGCAGCTAGCATTGACATCACCTCAGCATATGATTCCGTACTCTTAAATCGCCTTATCTTCTTTATGTCTAAATACAATATTCCCCCTATTTTTCGTCGTATCATTTATAATCTATATGTTAACCGCCGACTCTTTCTGAAAGTGGGTGACCATTTAACCCTTCCCCGAGTCAGAAGTCGTGGTTTGGCGCAGGGCTCGAAGTTATCATCACCCATTCTGTTTCCTATTTATACTCTAGAGTTACACCAACTTGTTCGTAATCAAGTTCGGATATCCCAATATGCTGATGTTATCATCCTTTATATTGTTACTTCTGATTTACGTGCAGTACAGACTACTATGAATAATGCCCTTTCATCTCTTTCTACATGGTGCTCTTCAAATGGTTTATCTGTAAATTGGAACAAAACTCATGCAATCTGCTTCACGCGACGCCGTTTGTATACTTTGCCTGTTATCCGTATTGAAAACCATCGTCTAGATTACGTTCCTTATATCAAATACTTGGGAATTTATTTGGATGTTAAACTTACACGGAAAGAACACTTCCGTCGTCTTGACCAGAAAGTAATATCCACCTTACAACTAATACGAAATCTTGGTCGGAAATCCTGGGGCTCTCATCCCTCGCTTCTTCGTATCTGCACACAATGCTATGAAGCACAGATAGCATATTCTCTACCTCTCCCCAGTGGATTAAACAAAAGCTTCTCCAATATCAGTACCAAGCCTTAAAACTTATATTTTCACAGCCGCATAACTCTCCAATGCATGCGTTATTGGAAGAAGCTGGCATCATATCATACCTATGCTTATTCAACTCCAACAACAGGCGATGAAATATGTCGTATGTCGATAAGCTGACATTACATCCCTAACTACGCCTAAACTTAAACTCCTCTATTTAAGCCCCTCGTACACGATTCAATAAAGCTCGAACAAGAGCGTTGAACAAGCAATTGGATGAAAATGACGTCACGAGTCTGAGACTCCACACAGGAATTCTCTTGAATTCAAGTCTTCTCATCCAATTCGTCCTATTTAGAACCTGTCCTATTTTTATTGAATTCAACGCACTGATCTACCAATCACATCGCTGGTGACTTGAACACGTGATAACAGTGCTTCCGGAATGCTAAAAATTAAGATGTTAACATGGAGCAGGGAATTTTTAAAGCCTTGTTTTTATGATGCGAAATAAATATATTATCAGAAAATCAAATTAAAATAAATAAAGTATCGCTACAAGAAATTCCATCGCATCTTGCTGAGGTAAAGTGTACCTGATGTTTCTTCTGTAGTTTTTGTACAATCACTATTGCAATAGAAATTGATACAGACGGTTTACTATATTTGATTTGATTTATTTTCATTCTGATGACCAGATTCCATGCACAAGCATTCTGGTATAGAATACGTCATTACAGATACATGTAATACAGATTGCACACACACACACACACACACACACACACACACACACACACACACAC
>JAGDQP010009730.1:0-14751 GCA_022664845.1 Lepisma saccharinum | reverse complement strand
AAACGTTGAAACCACTTTCTAGCTGTGGACGGGTGGACAGTACCTTCACCTTCTATGGCACAAATTTCCTTGGTTGCTGCTGCTGCATTCAACCCTTTTTCCCAGTAATGGCACAGAAGCACACGACACACAAGTTTCTCCTCAGCCATTGTCCTGCCAACTGTGTATTCAGCGCGTAGTTCCTCCCACACACAGTTAGCGCTGTGATCAGACAGACACGTGACACGCTTTCTGCCACCACCACCTTCACCTGCTCTACACGTTGCACGGTTTTCTGGCATCGAGTGGGCGGGGCCACCCAATTCTACGAACATATGACTCACCCTGGTATTTAACAACAGCATTTTTTTTTTTTTTTTTTTTTTTACCATAAGGACTAAGGTTCATGTAAGATTAAATATTGTATTCACTGTGAAATTAAATTGATAGCTTTGTTACTTGAGGAACAAGGTTTTAGTTTATTTTATTGAAGTAAATGATATATTTCTTAACTATTTCTCATTTGGAAAATATTGATCAGCGCATTTTTGTGTGTATAATTTTGTTGCAGATCACTCAGAGTCTTTCAGCACCACACATAGATTCTTTCAATTTTATGCTTGGCGAACTAAACGAAGCAGTAAAAGATATTACTCCAATAGAGTTTACCCTTCCCAATGACCAGAAAGTATGTGTGAAACTTCAGGTAAGATCACTAATTCATTTTTTCTCATTTATTCATGTGGAGGTTTGTGTCAGTAACTATGCTCTTAGCTAAAAGTGCAAGAATGGTGTGAAAATTCAAAGCTTACAGAAGAAACAGCTTTCCTCTTTGTGACTTTTTGACAATTCGTCGCCAGTGATTTCATGATCACTATAATTTGTGATTACTGTTTCCTCGCAGACATATGATAGGCTTTATTGACTGTGTGGGTTTAGACGGCTTTGGCATTGAGCTTTTCATTTTGTAGTAGTTATATGGAAAGCAGATATTCTCTCTCAGCATCACAGTTGACAGTCCATACACATGAAATTTGTTTGATAGTTTGAACTTCTGTGGGATAGGGTAGGGAAAAGAATACGAGAAGAAGTTGGCCAGGGCCTAAGTTGAACTTATCATCCTGGCGTTTGCCTGATGTGACTGAGAAAAAGCCTTGGAAAAGCCTTTCAGTATGGACGCCCGCTCTTATCGAACCAAGTAACTCACTAATACGACCAACGTGAAATATATAGTAAAAGGAAGGATTTTGAAAGTAGCCGTCTGAATTTATGCGTTTTTCTTCCATATTTCTTTGACAGAGAGGTTGATTTGTGTGTGTGTGTGTGTGTGTGTGTCACGAAAGCCGTTTTCGTAGACACTGATAGCCAATTTTTTCCGACTTATTTTAAAGCAAAAGGAGTCACTATTTAGGGGATTCAATTAGTGTTGGTCCACAAAATCTGATCATTAAGGTAATTGAAATTTACTTGTGTTTTTTTTCAACTTATCAAATAAATCATTCGTAGATTTCCAACTATTTAACTTGTCAATATTTTTAATTTAAACTCCCAATAGAAACTAACTTACTTACTTTATGGCTTACGGAACTCGCAAGCAGTAACAAACGTTCTCTATAGGATTCTATCCTGAGCAAGATCAAGCCAGTTTTCATCACAAACACCTACTTCTTGAAGATCCCTTGTAATATTGTGCTCCCAATGTTGTCTTGGTCTTCCCAACGGTCTCTTTTCATGTGGCTTACCAACCACAATGGAATATAATCTTCGTTTCTCCTCCATCTGCACACCTTAGTCGTCGCGATTTCATTATTCTCACATCGGGTGAGTCAAGACCGTGAAGTTCTTCATTATGCAGTCTCCTCCATTTCCCAGTCATCTCGTCCCGTTTCGACTCGTATATCTTTCTCAAGACCTTATTTTCAAACACTCGTAATTTATGTTCATAAGCTAGGGCCGTACTCCAACTCTCGCAACCGTAAAGTATTACCGGCAGAATAACCGTTCCGTATATTTTCAATTTCAACTTTCTTGATATTAATTGCTAGGTTAGGAGTTTGTGGACTGAGTAGAAACGTGCGTTGCCCGATTCTAAGCGACTTTTTATTTCTTCCATGACTTCGTTTTTCCTTGTTACATATGCTCTCAAGGATTTAAATTTGTTTACTTTCTCTGTATTCTCATTCTTAATTGTTATGTATCTGTTTCGTTCATTTTCAATGTTTCGACTTAACATGCATTTTGATTTCTCTGTCTACCTGTAGACATATCTCATCCCACGCTTCTATTAAGACATCGGTTTTACTGTGTAGTGCATCTATATCGTCTCCTATTAAATATACATCATCCGTTTATACAGGCAGTTGATTCAAGCCATTCAATGTTAGTTCCTTTTTGTCCTCTTTTTATTTTCTGAATCGCATATTCTAACGCAAAGTTAAAAAGTAATGGTGACAGTGCATCACCTTGTTTCAATCCGTTGCGAATCTCGAAACTATCTGATATATTACCTATCCGTACTCTGCTTATGGGATCGCTGAGAGACATCCTCACTAGTTGAACAAGTTTTCCTCGGAATTATAAATTATGCCAGGATATTGTATAGTTTTTTCTTTTGATAGAGGCATATGCTTTTTTTAAATCAATGAATCACTAATGAACAGTCCCATTGTATTCCCATTTCTTCTCTAAGATTTGTCTTCAGGCGAAAATCTAGTCCAAGGTGAATCTATTTTTTTTTCTTAATCCACATTGGTGATCTCCAATTATTTCATCTACGTATGCGCTTAGGCGAATTAGCATGATGTTACTCAAAATACTTAGTAACATGTTGGAGGTAATGAGATTCTGTGGTAATTATTGCGGTTTCCCATTCCTTTGGAAGCTTCCCCTTTCTTTATATAGTATATATCAATTTGTGCAGTTCTTTGTTTAGTGTCGTTCCTCGAGCTTTAATTAATTCGGCAGGAATATTCGTGGTGATGTGAAATTTTTCAATGTCTTTACCGACATTTCGACCTCGATCTCGCTAGGTTCAGGTAACCAGGGTTCTGCTATATCGATTTTAAATTCCTCTGTTTTTTCTCCGTTGTGTACATGAGGTTTGTTGAAATAATTTTTTCCACACATCGATAATTTTAGTCGGATCCGCTTGAAGATCTCCGCGTTCATTTCTAATCATCCCTAAACTAGGTTGATAATCTATCCTTAACGAGTTTACCCCTTTGTACAAATCTCGTATGCTATTTTCCTTCCCGTGTTCCTGTATCTCGTGAATCTTCTGCATGATATCATCGCATTTTGTATCTGAACCCCCCGTGTGGCGTTGCGTTTCGCGTTACTGTAGTGGTTGGTATTTTCTAAAGTAGCCGTCGTTACCTGCCTTATTTCCGTTCTTCATGAAGCTTAAGGCATAAAACCAAGACTTGTTTTTCTACTGTTTCTTCTCTCCTAAACGTTCCTTTGCTACGCCCTTTACTGTATCACGAATTGCCTACCATTTCGTACTTACACCAATTTCATTATTAATATCATCTTTATTACTACTAGAGTCGGCTAAGATTTAAGACCTATTTGAGATTTCCAGTTGGTAATCTGCTCATACGCTCGGATTATCTAATCGTTAACTTCGAATTTTAGTTGTTTTGATCCTTTGCCTTTTATGTTCGCGATCCATAACTTTCCCCTCACTTTTGTGATCACTTACTGATGGTCGGTGTCACCTTCCGTTCCTCTGTAAGACCTAACGTCCACTGTGTTTGTGTGTCTTCGTCTATGTATTAATACGTGATCGATCTAGTCGAGAGTTTTGCTATCCGGCTATATCAATGTTTGTGTATATTTTTTTATACGTGCTATTTACTAGTAGGTTTTTCGACATCTCGAAATTTATCTCTTTCTCCATTTTTGCTAATTTAATGAAGGTTGTATAGTAAGTCTATAGTTTTCCTCCTTCCCTACCTTAGCGTTGAAATCACCCAACACAATTTTCGTATTATACTTTGTTAGTCGGTAAAAAATCTTTCTAGCTCTAAAAATGTATCCTTGTTGTTATCATTAGTCACCTCGGTCGGAGCATGGACATTTATTAAAACCGTGTTGCACCATCGAGTATGTATCGTAACGTACGATAGTCTTTCGATTACAAGCTCTATGTTCTGCATCGCCGAAAAGATACTGTTCTTACTGAAAAATGCTTTTCCAAAATCGTGAGCCTTTGTGTTCCCCTGTAGTAGAAAGTGTACTTGTCCTGTCGGGTGCTATCTTGACTCTCTCACCGGACTTCTTGTATCGCTGATATGTTCAGCTCGTATTTCTCTGTCTCGCCTACCGCCACCTGAAGAACGCCCGTTTTGTATAACGTTCGTACGTTCCTATTCTAAGGTCTTTCTTAATCCTGTTCTTGGAACCCCCTGAAGCAGTCCCCGCCCGGAGATCCGAATGAGGGACTAGTTTAACTCCGGAATATTTACCTCAGGAAAATCCATGAACCATCTGTTACTATTTCTTGACATGTTTTAGCGGTGTAGAATTGTCAGCTCTACAACCTCGCAGTAAATGTAGACATTTAAGATGTCGCCTTCTGTCCGGCTCTGTGCCTTGCCTATGTCACTCATCTTCAGCTTCAGGGTGGTAATGGTGAAGCTGCTACTCTTCACCATGATATTTTTTGTTGGGAGTTATCTTCCCCTAGCCTTTGTAGATCCCTCTACTAACTGCAAGGCACCAGTACTGGTTTTGGTCCGCCCCTGAATATTCCCGGTACCCTCCACATTTAGTTCGGCATTCCCCTATCCGCCACCTGGGGAGGCGCCTCGTGGGAGACCCTCCGAAAACTAGAAGGTAAAATTTCATATTGGGCGTCATAGAAGATTTGATTCTAACTTCATGTGTATGCTGAACTTCCCGTTGAAAAAGTCTTGCTTGCACCACCAGTTATGTACAGTTCTCAAAAATTAATTTGCGCGCCTGAAAATTTCCAAGTCCGTAAAAGTGCGACATGTGGCAACAGCGGAATCAAAACCCTACAATAGTTGCCAACCCACAGAACACAAGTTTCCGAGATAAAGAAGGAAGATAAGCATCAATATTAACGACGGACATTTTGCAACAAAGATGTAACTGTTGTTATAATTACTATACGAGTGATATCCTTCAAGGTTTTACGCTCAAAAAACGATAGAAACTGTGCAAAACTCCACTTACACCCTCCCAATATTGACTTTACACACCCTAAAGCTGAAAATCCTGGCGGAATCCATGGTCGAAAGTATGATGAAAATACATCTATTCTCCAACTTTTAATGCACTTCGTAGTGGCATATGGGATCAAACTCTACGACCGGCTATCCTGACAGGATTTCTAGGGTTTATCTCAGTTTTACCACGCGAATGCCGGAATAGCACCTTAATTAAGATCCTAACAGATATCATCTTTTCCTAATTCAGCCCGACCTGACAGTGAGCTAAAGATGTCAAATCTCTTAAATAAAATAAAATTCAGTTCCACTATTTGAAAGATGGGAAAGGTAGCGAACAGGATTATGGGTTTTCAAGGTGCATCAAAAACTGGTCAGGACGAATGGCAGCGTACCTTTCAGTGTTGACCAGAAGTTCGTAGTCAGAATCACTAGACCCCGGCAGATGTATAAATATTATCATTATAGTAATATGATAACGATACCTGCAGCGTACAGAAGGAACAAAAAACATGAAAGAAACAAAACCGTACCGATAACACTGAAGTAGATTATAATTATGTATATGTTCTCAAAATAAGAAATGTTCAACTATTTTCAAAGGAACAGAATATTCCAAAATATATGTTAGTATCGCCCCAGTTTTGTTAAATAAGCAATATCTAACACATTTTTAGCATGATCGGCCCACGAAATTCAAACTCAAGTTCTATTCAGAGATCTTCCTTTAAGTGTATGTTGTTTTGTTACCTAAAACACAAACAACTGAGAGAGGATTTTGTTTATTATATTACAAAGAAAGGTACTAACAATAAATTTTAATAAAGTCTTTATCGTGTACCGAGCACATTAAAAGAGAGAATAAGATGTTTGATAAGAGTTTGCACCATTGCATATCCACTTCAGCCCTTATTTGCTCAAATATTCAATTTATGTTTGATTTTGGGTTTGTCTTTTATCATAGTAATATAGTGTACTGAACTGCAGTATAAGAGCATATATATATATAATATTGATGGCATGATAACCATAGAACCTCAAAATAGCGCAAACAGAATTGCCAATGTTCCTCAGCTGTCGCTACTATACATTGGAAAAGAGAAGTTTCAACTGATAGCCGAACGGTTAAACGCAGCACCTCTCAATTTTTTTCGTTTTCTGAACTGTGTTCGAGCCCAAGCACAGCCACCAGCTTTTTTTCTTCCGATTTACTTGCTTATTATGAAGTTGTTTTATTTTCTCAATACTGAAGTTCATTTTCTCACATTTCTTTTCAGTAATAATGAAACTAACGGAATAAGTGCATTTAATATGCTTTATAGGAAGAAAGGAAGTGATATACTGCAAGTATGTGCTTGCTAGGATCAAGGAGGAAAGTATTCGACGAATAAGGAGGAAAACTATGAAACTTGGTTTGGAACTAATGGTTCCATCTGCTAGTTCACACGGTACACTACAGTGGTTCAGTATACCCAGAACAATTATTGCTCACATTAAGAGGATATTTAAACCAGTAGTTGCTAGCTTTGCCGCGAAACTTCTGAGAGTTTGTCATTTATGCTGGTAAAAATAATTTAAATAATTCCACTCTGAATTTATTTACAGAAGGGAAAAAGAAAAAATATTAATGAGCTAAAATTTATTTATTTTACAAGGAAATTATTGGTTTGTTAACGCCTTAGAATAAAAGATTTGACTAATTAATGAGACATTTTAGTGTAGCTTCTTTTGACTCGTGCATTGTTACCACCACAGAGGATAGTGTGCCGCGAACAAAAAAGGTTGAGAACCACTGGCTGAAACAATTCATTGTGTTTTAATGGGACTTGAAACTTGATTTTTCATAATTTTGCCAAATGAGTTCAATTTTTAATGAAAGATCTCTGAGGCCACATTTATCACGTAATGTCTGCAGTAAATGAACATAAAGAAAGCTGACTGTTGTTTTTCTTCCAAGTTATTCACTTTTACAGGAAGAAGAAAGTAGCTTCTTGCTGGTATTGTAATATGCTTAGAAATGAATACATCAGCAGAGGTTTGTTCCTGAACTTGGTTAATGAAAGCTTGTGAAACTGAACACCTGTCACTTCCTTGATATGGAAACTCAGTTTTCTTACTTTCTTGTAGAACATAATGATGTGTTGTAAACCCAACTTTGCCTGAAGACGTTTTAATAGATCCTGTCCTATTAATGGCATTAAATCCTTTTGTTCAATAATACAAAAGTAATGAGAATATGATGTGTTCCCTATTCTAAATTTAATTAGAGCAATGTAATTCATTTGAACTAATTTTCCAACAATGCCTTTAACAGTTGTTATGTAAGGTATCAAAGTTGGTACAGTTCTTTGGTACTTGGTTTTTAGACCAAATCGAAATAGTGCTCGCTGAATCAATTGTTGGTATTACCTCTTCATTCATTCGTATCTGAATCAAAGATTTATTTTCCTCCGTGTTGTATTTAATTATTTCCCTATTTTTTTCGGAATATTTTGACTAGTAAAAATAAAGGTTTCAGATTCAGTTGCGGCAGGTCTTTTTTTTTTTTTCTCAATCATCTTTTACGAGGCAGGTCCTTTCTTCTGCTTAACCATCTTATTTGATAGGGTTATTGGATCCACTGCAGAGATTTTAATCGACATCACCCTCGGGCCCACCATTACTTTTTACACCCGGGTCGGGCTTACTCGTTTCCCGACTCTGTCTTCTTTTTATCCTTAAGCCAACAATCTTGGGCAGAGTGTCCTCTTTTGAATCAGATTGTTCACACAGCAACAGTACCAGGTTCGTTTCCGTCTTTATTCCCATTCTTTTTGTAATTCTGCTTTCCATTTTTGTGCCCTTTCTTCTTGTAATATTTTTGATTTGTCGTCTTGCTGTATTCCTGCTTCTGGGTAGCGTTATTTTTTATTACCATCAGTGATAGTTCAGCCAATTTATTTGTTATATTTTCCAAATTATTTTGGTTCGAATTAGGTCTTATTTGTTCAGTCGGGTAGGCTGAAGTATCAATAACGTGTTTTACAGGAGCTTGGGCCGGGGGTACAGGTAAAATGATTGGATGGGAGGTTGGGGCATAGTTTGGTTGGCTTGCGACTGTTTCACTTGGTATACAGGTATTCGTTCAAGGGATTCAGGCTGACCTTTTCGGAAGTCCGTGACTGGCTCTTGTGTTGTCCATGGAGGCAAAGTTTGTGTGCTGGTACAATATTGGTTCGGTATCTGGAAAACATTTAATAATTTGGTTGTTGTTGATGTTGAGGATTTTGAAAAAAAATGTATTTGATTTGCAGAAGGTTGGCTAGGAAATTGCTGTCTCATTTTGCTGGTATAAAGGTGTCGGGTTACACAGGTTTCTATAAGTAGGATTGTGCGTTATAGGATTTTGGTAAGTTCCTCCTTGTGCAGTCGTCTGATAAGTACTAGGATTCGTAGCATTGTGCAAATTGGTCCTGCTCGGCTAATGCCAATAACGCCTGTGATCTTTCCATACAATCCTTTTTCTTTAATAAATCGGTGGATTTTTCCAGTGCGTGTAAGCGATTTTGGAGGTCTCGTACCGATGTGGAGCTTTCTAATGCGATGCTTTTAAGGAAGGCTTTAGTCAGTGCCAAAGACAAAAAATGCACTTTTTGTTCCTCAGTGGCTTCTGAAATATTTGGCCTTATTGCTCTCAATTTTCGTAAGAAATATGAATCAATAGGCTCTCCATCTTTTTGCTGAATCATTAATTTTCATCTCGGCCTTGTACAATGGAATTTTGAGTCTGCAGAGGCCTGTAAGTTTGTCCTTCAGTTGGTTGTACGTATTTTCCACCAACAAGTTTTGCGACTGAAGTTGAAAGACTAAATCCAGTGCAGTATCTTGAAGGTACATCGGTAGTAATTCCACCTTCTTTCCGTCTTCTCATTGTTGTAACGAAGCCAAATGTTCAAACAACATGAAGAATCTACCGGGGTCTTCGTTTGTGTGTCCAGAAAATTTAGTTAAATGAGGCAGATTAAAAGATGATTTATTTGTCATATTTTCGTTTTCGTTATTTCTATTATTAGAATTTGATTCAGAATGACCTGTCCTACCGCCTGACCTAGTATTTACTGGCATTTAGTTTAAAAAAAAAAAACTTAGAAAAAATTTCACTTAGATTTTTACTCTAGCCATTTTCAGGTTTCACTACCTTTCAAAGTGTAAACTTTGTAGATACCAAACAGAAATAAATAAAATTGTCCAACAATTGCTTAACACGATCGTATCCAATGCACGTAATTTTACACGTTCCGAAAATCGTTCTGGTTTTTAGGGTTTGTGCACTTCGTTGGCACTTAAAATAGTTCCTCATAGACTGTGTGGAGTCGACGTATCCACCACGTAATGTTCTAGTGGTTTCTTTCAGAGTACGTGAGGTAGAGCTGATAAGATACGTGGAGTTTGTCTTTTAGCCCATAACCAGTTTTATTACAAAAGGGTTGTTAAATAGATAACTTTACAGGTTGTTAAATAGAGCGTCCCGTAGGAAACTAATTGCAGAAAATAGATAATTATAGACGTCTTCTTTGGGTGTTTTCTCCAAAGAGGGGTCTAGGATGAGGTGTCGTGCCAGAAGCGATGCCTTCCGTGCATGCAAGGAAGACACCGGAAGCATTACCTTCTGTGTGTCTATGATGTACCAGAAGCGATGCCTGCTGTGTACAATAAGGTGAATTTAGGCAGAGTACATACCAGAAACGATGCCTTTTGTGTATGCTGGGTTGCTCCAGAAGCAATGCCTTCTGTGTATGCGGGATGATACCAGAAGCAATGCCTTCTGTGTATGCGGGATGATACCAGAAGCTATGCCTTCTGTGTATGCGGGATGATACCAGAAGCGATGCCTTGTGTGAACAGGTAAAAGGAGAGGAGTTGACCACCCAGGAGTAAGTGATACTCTAAAGCTGGTGCATCGTAGTTTTATAGTCTTCTTTGGGCGCGGTCCTCCAAGGCCCTCCTTTGACGACTCCAACTCCCTCTGGATGTTGATAGCAACCCTATCTGTTGCGTCCATGGTGAGTTTGTTGTTGTTTATGTGTCAGTTTACTGTTTGTTGTTGTTACAACACTTGTCACATGTATGTTTGTAAGCACTGCTCTTGTTTACATAATGTGCGCGTGTGAGTAAATACACGGAACATTGCAATACTATTTTCTGGCTAGACCTTGTATACTTTACAGTGATAGTCGCTTCTTAGTTAATCTACAAAACAAGCCGGACCGCCTGGGAAAATTTACAAGAATTAGGCTCTTTATAGCAGGTTTCAACTTCCAAGTTCGGCACCGCAGTGGCAGCCACCAATCTGCCGATTTGTTCTCTAGATTAGAACAGAGAGCAGACATCGAGAAAGAAACTGATGATGCAAAAGAAAAAATGGAAGAACAAGAAGAAATGAAAAATGTTGCGAACCGGTTGACAACAGATTTCGTTCAAACTTCAGAACAAGATATGGCATTTCGATCCAATTCATTAGACGTTAATTTTTGTGTCCAAAATCATTATTCATCTGAAGCGTTAATCAGAGAAGAGAGGAGTGATCCTTTCTTTTCCGATATCATTGATGCACTCAACGGTGTTGAACCAGTAAAACCTGCTGCAATTAGAGCTACAAAATTATATTGCCTTAAGGATGATTTCTTATATCGTATTCAGAAAAACCCTCGTCATGGGCAAATATATCTTTATACCACAAACTATGACAAAGCAACTATTAGAAGATTTACACTTTAATTCTATGTCAGGACACTTTGTTTACAAAAAATATTACTTCCCCAAAATGAAGGCCTACCTCGCATATCAGATTAAAATGTGCCCTCTGTGTCAGACACTTAGAAGGCAACCCCGTAAACGCCAGTCTGAGTTACTTCATCACCGTATTGGAAAGATGAGCGATGAAATAGCCTTTGATACATTTGGACCAGTTCCATGTGGGAATACCAAGCTCTATATACACGTGGGAATAGAAAGCGCCACACGTTACATGACAGCAAGAGTGGTAGAGAATATAACTACTCAAACCGTAACCAAGTTTCTAGAAGATGGCCTGTTCTTGTTTTACGGACCTCCAAAATAACTTATTTTGGATTTACATCCTGTGAATACCAGCAACACAGTAAAAGAGTTAGCACAGAAATACAACATTGAACTAAAATAGATGTCCGGCCTATTCACACGCATGATCCGGACTTGTGGAGGTGGCTATAAAGTCACTTCAAAACATATCTGGTGTAGTAAAAAGTAATCCATTATTTTTGCATGACATTGAAGGCTTGACTTACCATAGTTAGAATGATCCGATTTAAGTCACATGTGCGCCGTTTTGTTTGATAACGTGTTGCCATTTGGAAGGTAATATCATGATGCCTCTCTCATAGAAGCCCTTGTCCCTATTGGCAAAAAATTGAGACAGTCGATTTTCACAAGCCTCTCTTGAAGCGAATTTTTCACCAGCAAACGTGTTCGCCATGGACAGGAACAGATGGTAATCACTCGGTGCCAGGTCCGGACTATAAGGTGGATGCATAAGAACCTCCCAACCAAGCTCCCGGAGCCTCTGGCGAGTCACTATCGATGTGTGTGGCCTGGCGTTGTCCTGGTGGAACACAATGCCTCTCCTATTGGCCAAAGCTGGGCGATTGCTGCCTTCAGACGGTCCATTTGTTGACAGTATAGTTCCGAGTTAAGGGTTTGGCAGTAGGGGAGCAGCTCATAGTAGATAATTCCCTGCCAATCCCACCAAACACACAGCAAAACCTTCCTGGCCGTCAATCCTGGCTTGGGCACCGTTTGCTCCGGTGCACCGCGCTTCGATAACGACCGTTTTCGCATGACGTTGTCGTAAGTGATCCACTTTTCATCACCAGTCACCAACCGCTTCAGGAATGGGTCGCTTTTGTTGCGATTCAGCAGCGATTCGCAGATGGAAATTCGGTCCATGAGGTTTTTTGGCGTTAACTCGTGTGGCACCCATACATCAAGCTTCTTTGTGTATCCAGCCTTATGCAAATGGTTCCACACGGTTTTTTGTGCAATGTTTAGCTCTTGGGCAATCGAAACAGTGCTTACATGACGGTCGGACGCGACAATGTCCATGATTTTATCGACATTTTCGACACTTGGCCTTCCAGTGCGTGGTACATCTTTGACGTCAAAATTACCGGCACGGAATCGACGAAACCAAAATTGCGCGTGATTGGCTGTTACAGTATCAGGACCATAAACACTATTCACATTTGCAGCCGCCTGGCTTGCGTTTTCGCCTTTATCGAAGAAAAACTGTAAAATATAGCGTATTTTCTCTTTGCTAGTGTCCATTTTGACGCGCGCTCACACAACACTGAGTCAACTCATCACAACTATCTGAACCGTGTTTGTAGTACGCAATCTCATCGTTTGAACGCCATCTCGTTGAACCCGATCGGACGTATACAACGCGAGATACAGATCACTGAAGCCATGTATTGGCAAAATAATGGATTACTTTTTACTACACCAGATATTAAACTTTTACGTCCAACAAGACATTAACAGCTGGCCATCAAAAGTAGCAAAAGCAGTTTTTGCTTAAATACATTTCCACAAATAAATTTAAAGGAGGCTTCACATTTCTTTCTTTTCGGATATTTACCGAGGTTAGCAGCGGATTGTTCATTGAACATAAGTCCACTTACTCAAGTCCCAAGAGAGGAACTCCCCAAAATACGTGCTGAAGCGGCAGATAATGGCTATAAACATTTCCTAAAACTAAAGTATTTTGACAAAACCCATTTACAGTCTGAATTTCGTATGAAGTCAAAATTGTCTTCCCTAATAGACAAGAAAGAGGTGCCCGAGTGCTGGGCCTCCAAATATGTCGCCCCATGCCGTGTACTCCGGAATATAAATAACAATATGTATCTCATACAATTTAATCCAGGGCTCAGAAAAACTGAGCAAGAGATATCCGTTGATCAGATTCAGTTATACCATACTGGAGACCAGCAATAAGTTATATTTTTACACAGAACATATAACTTACTTTGCCTAAAGGCCTTAAAAATAAATTCAATATAACTTACTGTATTTTTCGCATCTTACAAGGAGAGATGGAAAAAAAAAAAAGGAACAGGAATTAAACCCATTTTTCATTTTCATAAGAAAAAAAAGCATGTTATCTTGCGAGATAACTATCAGCTTCTACTTTTGTCACCAGATGGCAGTGGGCACTAGGACACAACCTAAGCAACAGATTAGCGCCAACTAGCGGCGTTCAGAAGTACTACATGCAGTTCACATTTTTCTACATACATACTATTATATACCAGTTTTTTTTTTAAGAAAAAAAACAGAGCAAATAAAAGACACCAAATGTTTACTCTCTGTAAGATTCAAGACCAAGCCAACTAAAAAAAAAAAAAAAAAAAAAAAAAAAACTGACTGTACGTACGATATACTTTTTCGGAATTCAACAAAGAATATTCAGGTTAAGCCACGTTATCAACTCAAGAGATCTTTTTTTATGTATACCTCAGTTGGCTTACACCTCGCGCCTCGAAAGCAAGTTCAGATTTTAAGGGAACATAATCAAATACTTATAAAAAAGACTGAGAATTCTTCAAATATCTATTATTTTACATATCAACAATTTGAACGAATTATAACGGAAAACTTAAACTTATCAAGCAGACGCACGATTGAACTAAATATTGAATACTTAAACCTTCCTGAAACATTCTCATCGAATTTTACGATGAACTTCCAAAATTTACAGCAATCACTAAATAATTTACAAACGTTGTTGAATCACGAGAAAAATCACCAAGCAAGTTTTCTGACTTCTATTTACACCCATCATCATTAGTTTTGATCATTCTCGTATTATTTGTTATAATAATAGTTACTTTATGTATTACATATTATCGTTTAAATTAAGCCAAAAGCCTAAAATAAATCATTATTGCTTCCAGAATGCCTGCCCTCGTAACAGCAATTATAGTTGCCACACTAGCCAATCTATTAACAATTCTATTCGTTCATTTGCTACGTCAAATTTATAGAACTCACATGTCAGTGAACCAATAACGAACAATATTCTATCACTTGACACGGCAATAAACATTATTAGTAAAACCAACAACTACACGTTGGACATTGAACCCAGGTTCTCAACTACAGTATACGCGGAAACTACTATGAATTAAACAAGTGAAAACAATTAGTGACCTCGTATACAAATATTAAATGTTCATAACAAACACTAAGCCTCACTGACTCGAGGATCGTGATGTCAACTAAAGACTGAATCTGCCTGATTAGTGACATATGCGTTATTAGTATTCCACTAATTTCCAGATGCAAGCCTCTGTGTATATATATATATGGTGTAGTAAAAAGTAATTCATTATTTTGCCAATAGATGGCTTCAGTGATCTGTAGCTCGCGTTGTATAAGTCCGATCGGGTTCAACGAGATGGCGTTCAAACGATGAGATTGCGTACTACAAACACTGTTCAGATAGTTGTGATGAGTTGACTCAGTGTTGTGTGAGCGCGCGTCAAAATGGATACTAGCA
>JAGDQP010009729.1:39192-58013 GCA_022664845.1 Lepisma saccharinum | reverse complement strand
TTTAAGTCCTGAATAGTATTGACCACTTTTGAATTCTTAAGAATAAGCTATAATGCTTTTCTCCTTGGGGGGTACGTTTTGCCTAGGCATATGATACCCCCTGTGTATATGTTTAAGACCTCAAAAGTATTGAAGGCTTTTGTTAAGCGAACAATTAGCTATAATGCTGTTTTCCGTGGGGGGTACGTTTTGCCTACCCATATGATACCCCCTGTGTATATGTTTAAGACCTGAGAAGTATTGACGGCTTTTGTTATGCCAACAATTAGCTATAATGCTGTTTTCCGTGGGGGGTACATTTTGCCTAGGCATATGATACCCCCCTATGTGTCTGTTAACAGGCAATAATTACCCCCTTTTTCATCATGACAATGTTTTTTTGTAGAGGGTACATCCTGCCTAGGCAATTTGTACCGTGCTTAGCTTTATTTCTTGATTAGGCAAGAATTACCCCCCATCAAAAGTTCCGACATTTTTGGGGGGTACGATTTGCTTAGGCATTTTGTACCGGGGGGTAACTTTTGACGGGGGTATTTCTTGCCTGTTACACCGGGTCGACTACAGTTTCCGTAGTAGCGAGAGTCATTATTTAGTCTCACACCACGTGATAACGGCCTGATCGATTCTAACCAAATTTATTGTGCTGACAGAGCGGGCAACTTTACACGATTTAGTTACGTTAGAGTTTTAAGCAAATTAATATTCACACGGCTATGAGACTCTTTATTACAAGTCTTGTTCGTGTCTCATGTTAAACCATTCACTTCAAAATTGGAATAGGGGATTACTGTTAGAGTTTTAACCATATTGAAAACTTAAATTATTTGCGGTTTCCTTGCGAACGAGATTCCATTATTCACACACTATTACACAATCCCAAATGGGTGTGAGTATGGTCATAGAGGTAGGACTTTTGCCATTTTGAAATGTTAAGCTAATCACGGTTTCCTTCGATACTGACAAGGAAACTCTCTCCGGGGGGACACGAAAATCAGTATGAAACTTCCAGAGTGCATTGATGATGTGTTCACATGAGTACTCCTGTAGTATTACGTTTCGGAGTTTCGCTGAACGCGAGTTACAGGACTTCAAAATTTCCGAAATTTTGTTCTGAACGCCTGATGGGTAGGCAATACTTCATACATATGTATTGAAGTTATTCATTTTCCATTCACTTCTATATAAAAGGTTGCACTCAAGATAATTTAAATGTTAGGTTAAATTATTGATGAAGTTGACATGTTAATTAATTTATATAATCCCTGTCAAATGCGAATATTATATAAATACAGAGTGACCCAAAGGAAACTTCCCATCCGGTTAATCTCGTAACTAATTGATTTCTAAAAGGAATCCCGACACATGCCCTTTTAATTTAAGGGAGAATGTGCCATCGTGGTCAAACATTGCATGCTACCCCATTTTATTGTGGTCTAGTGGCAATAAGTTAAATTTTCTTAAATAACAACATGAGTCAAGTGACACATTGTGTCAATGGTTTTTAGATTCTATTTACAAAAAGATATGATCATTTAGTAGTTTGTGTGAAAATTGCGAGAAATTGCGTTCTCATGCTATCTCATGTTTTGTGTTCCAATAGCACCCAACCCCTGTGATGAATGCATTAATGCCGCGAATTTCAGATCAGCATTGGGCGTTGGTACCATATAAAGCTCTTCCAGCTAACTTACACTCAGGCATGACGTTTGACAGCGGGCTTCGAACCCACGTGCTTCCCCTTCCCAAAGCGCAATACTGATCTGAAATTCGCGGCATTAATATATTCATCACAGGGGTTGGGCGCTATTGGATCACAAAACATGAGATAAAACGTTTACGTTTATCCTAGTGATATTTCCAGGAGTTCTTTTGTACTAATGATGGCAGTTTGAGCGCCCATAATGTTAAGTTATGTAAAGTGTTACCTCACCTACCAAGTTTCACTTTATAATACTTGAGAGTTCCAATCGCAATTTCTCGCAAAATTAAAAAAAAAAAAACTAGTAAATTATCATATGCTTTTGTAAACAAAACCTAAAGTCCATTGACACGATGTGTCACTTGACACATGTTGGCATTTAAGGAAATTTAACTTTTTGCCACTAGACCACAATAAAATGGGACAGCATCTAATGTTTGATCACGGTGGCATATTTTTCTTTAAATTAAAAGGGGCGTGTGTCGGGATTTCTCTGAGAAATCAATTAGTTACGAAATTACCGGGATGGGAAGTTTCCTTTGGGTCACTCTGTATTTATATAATATTCGCATTTGACAGGGATCAGAGTAATTAATTAAGAAGTCAACTTCATCAATAACTTTAATCTAACAACATTTAAATTATCTTGAGCGCAGCCTTTTATATAGAAGTGAATGTGAAATTAATAACTTCAACACATATGCGCGAAGTGTTGCCTACTTTTCAGGCGTTCATAACAAAATTTCGAAAACTTTGAAGTCCTGTAACTCATGTTCTGCGAAACTCCGAAACGTTGTACTACAGGAGTGTTCATTTGAACACATCAATGCACTGTGGAAGTTTCAGGTTGATTTTCGTGTCCCACTGGAGACAGTTTCCTTCTGAGACTCAATATATTGTGCATCGCATGGGATAAAATAAAGTGATTTCAATCTTGTTGATAAAGATGGCTATGAAGAATGATAAACTGTTCTTGAAAATTTAGAACAAAGTTTTTATCTTTGCACCGAGAATGAGAACATTCCAATTATGCTCATTGATCTTATTTCCAAATTGGCTAAGAAAATTATTTCTCGGTGCACGGATAAGAACGTTTTCTCAATTTTAAGAAATCGTTTTCCACCATCCATGGTAATAAGACTTAATTATTAGATATTACAACAATACAGCCTTCTTGAATGAAGAAAACACAGCTTTTTCACAAGGCTGATTATACTTTCACAAAAAGAAACTAAAGCGTTACAGTTTCGAAAGTATACCACTTGCTTCTTCAGACTGAATTGAACTGACTATAGAGGTGTGTTGTTGAGTCCGAAAATCGGGGTGGTATACTTCCAAAACTGCTATGCTTTATTTCCTTTTTGTGATCATTAAAGTATAATAAGCCTTACCAGAAAGCTGCTTTTTCTTCATTTAGTTGTTAGATTTAAACTAATACATATCGAGATAAATTACCACCCATACTTAACATTATGATAAGTGTACGACGAACTTACATTTTTGGACTCTATGCAAAGGACGCTCGCATTGTCTCTATAATTCCTTCTGGTGTAAATAGACGCACACTTCCTATTTCTTTGAACTTCGTGTACCAGAACCGAACATCAGGTAGTGGCTTACCGTACTTTATCCGAAAGTGCCCTTGGACAGCTTTTGGTGACTGTATTCTATGATACCACAGCACACACTGCGGTTTCCCCCTCATTTTAATACTCTTTTTTTTTGTTTGTTCTTGGGCACTGTTCTGTAACTTACATCACATCAATAGGACATGAAACAAAATAAACTTGTTGAGTTTTGTAATAATTAATTTGGGATAAGTTTCAATTAATTACCATATAGGCAACGAAAGTTACGGATGCTTGTAATCAAGGAAAGACAATGTGGACAGACGAATACATATTAAGATGACTACTAAGAAGTAAATTCTATTTTATATCTTTAGACTAATATTGCAATTTGAAGCTTTGTTTTTGTATAAAGTTAGGTACTTCTCACACAGTAAATACTATTTTTACATAACAGTGGAACAACTATTTGTAACTGGGCAAAAGCAAGCATAAAATGCTCATCAAAGCAGATCATTACTTAAGTGCGAATAGAACCAGGGGTGGATTTCGGCCCTGGCCCGGCCTGGCCGGGCCAGGCTAAATGTTTTCACAGGCCTGGCCGGGCCAGGCTAAATCCTGTTGTAGTCCGTAATACTTCCATTTTTGTTCCGTGGTTAACAAAAAATATTTTACAAAATCGATCGGAATAAAAGTTAAATTTTTTGTGTCAATTGAATGTTGAACTTATCAATACGTAGTTCCTGACTGCATAAGCTCTCACAAGCATTGTCATGTCATACATATATCTTTATGCATGACCAGTTTGTTTTTTCTTTCCTTCTTTTCAGAGAAATCTCTTCGGGGAATAATTGCACAGCTCCAAAGGTACTTTTAAAGTCTCGAGGGTATTTAAAACTAGGTTCCATATGCTATTATTAATCTTTCTATTAATTATTAGAGCATTTCTGGAGTATATCTGTGAGCTCTGGGAACAATACTCCTGGTACATTCCGAAAGATACGCTCATTCTTTTCCAGATCCCTGCAATCGGGCCCGAATTTGGTACGTACGGCTCAGGCCCACATACAAAATGGACCGACCCGAAAAGTGAGTAATTGTGTTCGAGACCACTTTTCTGGCTGGGCCCCGTTTTCCGAAATAGTATCGGGCCAGGCGAGTCGAGCCGAGATGCGGAATTTTCCTAATTCATACATCAGAAAACATCGCACAATAAAGTTTGCTAAATTTGCTGCTAGACGTTAAATTTGTTCTGTTTACCGTGCAAATCGTACAGCAGTTTAAGAAAAAGAAACAATATACATTATCAGACATAATCAGAAGTGTT
Organism: Lepisma saccharinum; assembly: GCA_022664845.1. Lineage (NCBI taxonomy): Eukaryota > Metazoa > Arthropoda > Insecta > Zygentoma > Lepismatidae > Lepisma > Lepisma saccharinum. The sequence continues at coordinate 53,419 of JAGDQP010009729.1, read as the reverse complement.
AACTTGTTTGTCTATTTACAAACGAATTTAGAAAACTATAGTGAACCTTATTTTGCATGCACCATTCTTGCAACTTTGACTTCGACCCGTCACGATTAAATGAATGCCATAATTGTTAAAATCCATAAACATCCCTGCCCTAGGTGGGATTTGATCCTGCGTCCTTGAAGCCGTTAGCCTAACGCCCCAGACCACACAACTACCTCGTCGGCAGAAACGAATTTAGAATTTAATTTATTTTTTAGGCCTTTAGGCAACTTTGGCTCAGGTCGGATGAATGATGATGAGATGAATTGGTGGAACGAAGAAAGTAGGAGGAAACGGAAGAACCCCGAGAAAACCCACTCACACGGTGTTTGTCCACCACAAAGCCCACATGGCATGAGCAGGGATCGATCCGACGACCAATAGCGCCAGAGGTTAGTGTTCTACCAATTTAGCCACCGCGACCCAAACGAATTTAGAGAACGAACATATGCGAGTCAGTTATGTTTCAGGCTACAAACTTCCTTGTTATACAACAATTTTTGTAGTTCCTACTATTTATTTCAGCTTGAGATATTAACTGCATTTCCAGAAGGGGTCGGTTTTTCCAACCAGTTTGCCCGCCCACGTTTGGGTGGGAAATTAGCTTCTGCGAAATTGATGAAACTACGACCAATATTGTTAGGTGTACAGAATTACAGATATATCACTAGTTCTTTTTTATATATATTTGTTTTCTGATTTAGGGGGCCTTTCTATATATGGTTGTTGTTGCTGAAAATCCGAGTAACAAAGAGATGGTGTGTTTTCCTTTCTTTCCCTGTCCTATCTCCTATTTCAACCATTCTTGTTTGCCACTGTGACTATAAAAGCATAGAGATGGTACAGTTATTGAGAACTTGAAAACTGACATAGCACGCAGAGGGCTGAAGAAGGCGGGGAGGATGAAAGGAAAGCTGTAAGCCCACATACGGTTCCGGGGTCTAAATAGTAGCAAAACATTGTGAATATTGCTTTTTTTTTTTTTTCGGAAAAGTGAAAGCATAACCTCATGGGTTTATTTTTCCTTCTTTATTTCTTTTTTATCTCAGGCGTATCAATGAGTTACTTGTTACTACATCTCCTAAAAACTTCTGAAGACTGCCCAGCCCCGCCGTGACAACAGGAAAGTTCATAGAGATTCTATTTCGTTGTATTTTATTGCACCAATACCAGTTGTTTCTCTTTGTCTCAGCCGTGTTTTTGGTAAAAGAACCGAGGTTATTTATTATTTCCTTGCGTTATTTAGTAGGGTTTGTTCCACTACACCGGGGGTCAATGTTTAAATGAGCAGGTTGTCGGAAAATTTTAATAAGATATGCAGTCTATAGTCAAATAATGCCGTGAAATTACTTCTATTGCCACTTCCTACAATAAAATGTAGGTCCATTTATTTTCTTCTCGACTTTCGACTCATTTGATGTTGAAGTTCGTTAGTTTGTTTCCTCTAGAGGGGCTGTGAATGACAGTTATAGTTCCAGACGTTACCTGTGTGCGCTTTAATGTGTCAGCGTGTTTGTGCGTGTGTGTACAGTATGTCGTGCGTGATAATTATCTAGGCAGCGTGTCTGATAATTTATAAATAGGTTGATTTAGGCTATGTCCAGAAATTTGACGAATCGCTGCATCGATTTTGATCCACAAACATTTTAGGTAGATCAAACAATGTATTCTATTGTTCTATTACTTTTTGTTTGAGCTGTATAATTATTTTGTGTTAGGTGTGAGTGTAGCCTCTGCACATTTTAGTAAAATTACGTCCAAATACATTTTCCTGTAATGCTTTGGTTCTAGTCACTCAGCGCCGCTACCTCCCATTTTTTTTATCTCTATTACTAACAGGATTTTAATAAAATTTATTCATGGTCTTTATGCATCTTACAAGTCAGACTCAGCTCGGGATAGGACAGAGGAGAGGATGTTGGAAGGTAGTCGCCAGGACCTAGTTTAAGGGTACCATTCAGGCGTTTACCTGGTATGAGTGAGGAAAATCTCAGTTAGGATAGGCAGACATTAGGATCGTAGACATTAGGATTAGGGCCTTCCGACTGCTAAGCCTACCAACTGACCTACGGCCGCCCGGTACCAGGTTTTGATATTTCTTGTATTTAATATGGAACGAAATATTCGAAACGTAAATATTCCACTGATCATTTTTCTTTCTTCATTTCCCTTCCTTATCTCCTTGTTTTCGTAATATTGAGTGCCCTTGGCTACAGACTTGTTAGCCTCTTGGAAAATCCGGCCCTGGTCTATTGAAACGTTGATTTTTCTTGAGGCTAAAGTAACACCTAAGGATATGAGTGAGTGAGTGAATTCTTATTAACGTTCTATACGAGTTGGTGAGCTTCTGAGGATAGGACCTACAGTTTTTGTTAAAGTGGACTCCGAAACACTCCGTTCAATAGACCGCCGCGGGAATTGAACCTTGACCACGCGCATAGAAAGCGAGCACCCTAAGCTCTCGGTCACCTTTATATCAAGGTTCAATATGGGGAGTAAGCTTTGCTATCCAGCAATAAGTTTCTCAGTACTATGTAATGGCTTGTTTTTTCTCCATTACGGAAGATATAGGGGAAATTAAATTAATAGGCTATTTAAGTTATTCCGAAACGTTTTCTTTCTTGGAAAATGTTTAAAGATAATTGCAACTCTTCTAAAGATAAATGCTTAAAGATAATTGCAAATATATAATTTATTTTTGGAAATGAGTACGTACTTTGCATAACTTTTAATTAATGTTATAATCATATATTTCCATTATTCACAAAACATTTCCCTTCTGTATAGAGAATTTTAAAACATTTTAAAATATATTAAATCAATATTTTAGAAATGATTCCTATGTTCATATTGAGTTTTTTTTTTAAAAAAATACGAAAATATTTTGTGACTAATATTACGCTATATGTCCAAAATATACAATTAAATATATTTAAAGCCTATTCTTAATAATTGCTCATATCATTAGAACCGTTTCACACATTCTATTAAAATAATTTTATTTATTAACGAAATGATTGCAGTATATTGCAATATTCTTTCTAGAATGTTTACCTTCTGCTAATATGCGTACTTGACAACACAAAACCATTTCCACTAGCTCCTATAGTTCATTAAGCAGTAATACACATTCCATTGCCGACCGCGATGTTTCAAGGTTGCTGGTTCGATATTTTTCTGGTTTGCCCATTCGAATTTGCGACACCCTGGATTATTGACGTTCACACTATCCACGATCAGGCAGAAATGAATGAGCAGCTACTCATACGTTTAACCAGAAACGGGTATACAAAAAGATTAAATAAAAGTCACTATAAATTAATAGATAGACAGGATAATATTAATATAGAATCGCATTGAAGACAGCGTTAACCAATAATTTCATTTACTCAAATGACCTGTGCATAAGGCTGAAAAATGCAGCGCAGCAACGACTGGGAATCGAACAAAGATGCCCCAGCTGTATACCAAGTGACAGGTGTTCTATAATTAAACTGTAGCTGCAAAGACGACTTGCCTTCATATCAGTGACGGATCTAGATAGGGGGCGCGGGTGGCGCACCACCTCTCCTCAAGGGAAAATATTTTACTTTTACAGCATTATTTCAATTTGGTCTCATAGAAAGCATCCTCCTTGTTTGGTTTTGATTTACCTAAAATTTACCTGGTTTATTCCTCAGTTTAGCACCCCCACCTTAAAATTCTGGATTTAGCTCAGTTGCATATTTGATATTGCTTTAAGCTCAACTGGACCAAGCATTCACTTCTTATATACAATGCCAAGACACTCCCCTTCATGTGAAGATTTTAAGAAGGAATCTTTCTGGAATTCCAATTCAGCGGATTACCCAATATGCAAGAGAAATATACCTAAAAGCCATCAATAACAATTCATATTCATCAAATGGCCAGTAACAAATGTCAGGTTTCTTAGTAATGAAATTTACTTTGTAATAATACTCGCTTTATAGAATATTGCAACGACTAGACTTGAGCAAACCTGAAAATAGGCCCTATTAATTTAGAAACATCTCATAATAATCGAGAAAATAAGAAACACTACTGTGACAAACTCCTAATAAATTAACTTTTTTGGTAGTATAGTCAGTGAGCGTCTGAGCGACACATTACTCGAGAATGAGGTAGTAATTTTCCCATTGTTTTAAAGCTTTTCAAGGCATAATTTCTGTATCCTAGTTTCAATACTTGAATGCGGAAGAAAAGTGGGGGGGGGGGTTACTGCACCATCTATCCCCCTAATCTATGACCATGTAATCCTCCCCCTTGCACGCAGTATATTCCTCCGTTAAGCAGTGGGCCAGGCCAAAAAATGAAACCGAAATCCACCCCTGAATAGAACCAGTAGCAGGAAGGAGGACGTAGAAATCCTTTTACATTACTTGAAGTTTGCAAGTAATATCTTTGGCAACGTAAAAGTTTTTAAAGTGCAGTTTTAACAGACAAAAGAGAACACACAGATAATGCAATTTATTGTGTCTTTTATCACTTTATTTTCGAATGTGGAAAGAAGAGTCTGCAACTACTTTAACTAGATTGAGTGCTCTTCCAATCAGTAAAAGCTGAAAGAGGAAAGTTTATTTAAGACTCGAATTCAGATGAAGTAATCAATAATCCAAACTGTTTTACGACTACATTCGAACGTAATCTGTAAATCCTACATAATCTGAATTGATGGATGGTTTTGGCTTATGGAGAATCTCAGATTTAAGGACGCGGAAAGGAAGTGAGTAACACAGGAAATCTAAAGCTACAGAACGAAAAAGGAATTATACCTACTCCATTATAACCAGCCAGAATGGAATAGAAAGCAAATTTCCTAGGAATTAAAGAGCAAAAACCGTTCACATAAATCCATTCCTCAATTAAAAAGAGAGAATTGAAGCCTGTTACATCAGGCGGGACTCAATTGTGAGTGGGATGAATTAAAACTTTTAAAGGAAAATATTAACTGTATTGTGGCCTATTGTCGGTATACTAACAGTTGCATATGTTTCATGTAATGGAACCCTATTCGGGACTCCATTTGATAAATGATTCCTGTTCGCCTTGTTCACATTTTGTGTTGGCACTTTACCCTTGAATTCTTTCCAGTTTTAATACACACTAAAACAAAAGAGCGGAATATTAATTTTTCTTAGAGCGGAAAGAGGGACCACTCTTTTTAGAGTGGAAGTTTTAATCGAAAAGAGTGGTTTTCAACGAAACGCTCTCACATTGGATGGAAAATGTGATCTTTATAGATAGAATTCTGATGTTTTTGGATGTAATTTATTCTTCATACTTGGAAGAGTGATTTCTCATCTTTTCAGAGTGGTTTATTTCTCATCTTTCCGGAGTGATCCACAATGTATCATGGCCACTAGTTAAGTTTGTTCTACGCCATTTGCTACTGCGAAGGTTATCGAAAGTTATACCGTGAAATTTATCGCGTTGCGCTTAGTTAAAAATAACAACAGAAAACTTGAAACATTTTCTGTAAAAAGATATATATATATATACCAGAATACATCAGGAGTAAAATGTGTACTAGAAATATTTGAACGTTGTTCTCAAGTACCTGGCGAGACAAAAGAAATCATTTGGAAGGCGTACTCTTGCAGTTGGACAGCTGACTGAGGGGTTAAGACTTTGGATAGCTTGTCGTAAGATACCGGGTTCGAATCTCACCGAGAGTAAGTTTTTTTTACTCTTTTTCATTCATAAATAGATTACTTTCTTTCTTACTACTTATGGATAAATGCTTCCTGTTGCATCTTTTTACATTTTCAACATTTTATTGCGTCGTTTTGGTGCTCAGAAGATCATAGCTTTATCTGAGTAGACGGAAATTCACGCAAAACTTATGTCTACGTTCCCGTCGAAATAAACTATCTTAAATCCCATCTTCTTTCGAGAGGAAATTTCTTATCTTTTCTCCGATGAAAATTTACTCTAAAAGAGTGGTCCCCTCTTTCCGCTCTCAAAAGATGAAATATTCCGCCCAAATAGAGCGGAATTCCGCCCTTTTAATTTAGTGTGTAGGCAAACCTATTGATGACTTTCTACTGTCCTCTTCGCCTAATTGTTATGATGGTTGTCATAATCAACAACAAAACAAACTTTATCACAGTGAAGCCGGAAACAAAAGATAGACAACAAACAATAGATTAATGGGCAAACAATCCCTAAATAAACCCTAAATAATTACATTAAGGTTAGTGAAAAGCAACGATTTCTAAAGCTAGAGGCAGCACTACCCTTGTATATCTCTAATGTATTTTCTTCGTTGCACGAAATTTCAATACTGCTGTTACAAATTCAAGCCTAGAAAGTTCATAACCATTGCAGAGTGAGTTTTATCTGTACAATTTTTTATTTTATTTTTTTGTTCATTGCTGAAAGAGTCTCATTGTTATAGGTGAAGATATTGACTACAACAATGAAGCTCTTTCAACAGTGGACAAATAAAGAAAATAAAATAAAATATCGACACGGATAAAACTCTGGAAATAGTTATGAACTTATTTCTACAAACGTTTAAAAACTCTTCAGATACGAATTTGTAGGAGCAGCATTGACATTTTCTGCAACGAAAATACAATATTAGAGACATACGAATGTAGTGCTGCCATCTAGTGTTAGAGATCGTTGTTTTACGCTAACCTTGAGACGGATTGTTCTCTCTGAAAGTATTAAAAACTAGACTTGAAATTTCTAGGCATTAACAATTACTGTGTCTAAGTGCACTCTTTCCGGGGACCGATAGGCAAATAGTTCAGGCTAGATTGATTAAACATTTTGTATGAAGAATTGTGTTACATGGAGTGGAAATGTGAACCGTGTGAAACACCAGTGAAAGAAAAATTGAAGCTTTCGAAACTTAAACATAGAGAAGAACAGAAAATACGTAATGAGAGAGCTCTAGAGAGAATAGACGGGAGTCGAACAGTTTGGGATACGGTAAAAATACGAAAGAAATGTTACCTTCTTGGTTGTAAAAAGACTGTTTACCAAACAAAGAAGTGGTTTAAGGCAAAAGAGGATGAGGAAGAAGGCGAATGCATCTTCTTGACAGTAGTAAGACAGTATAAATCGTATGTTAAGATAAAAGGAAAGCGTAAGATTGGAAAGAATGGAGAGAGCTTAACTTGAGCTAAAGGACTTGCCACTCTAAGCAGAACACTAACTATGATGACAATGATCATATATTTGACACAAATAAACCTATACACTCGATTGCAAAAACGTACATCTAGGCATTCGAAGACTAAACTCCGTCTTTGCAATCGGCCGTTAAAGTTTTGTGATTAATTAGCGCTTTTATTATAAGCTTCTAAATATGCTTCTTTAATGCACATACTCGCAAAAGGAAATATGTCTCAAATGCGGTTGTCGTTTGTGGCTTTCGTTTCTGCTGAAACGTGGTTGGTGGAAGGTTGGATGAACAGAAACTAGGCATAATTTTCACCTTCGAGACTGCTTGCCAATCAGTGTCATATGAAGAGAGATGAGGTAGAAATTCAATTTGTATTACTTTGAGAAAGAGAAACCACTTCCTATTTTCTCCCTTCTTTCTGATTTATTACATTTCCGGTTTAGAACGCTATGCCCTATTGATTAGTTGCAGCAGCGAGTTAAATATTACATTTCAAAGCTAATTTCACTACCTTTCAGAAATTAAAATCAGGTTTCTTCTAACTATTTCTCCATTGTTACGTGTTTGGAAATTGGAATCACCGGACTGAGAGATGTAAGAAAGCATGTGCAGTCCATTTCCAAAACCGACCTTATCCAAGCACCTTAAATGTTGGGAAATCGACAAAACCGCTTATTTTCCAAAGCTAGGGAAAAGGTCCAGCCATGAATATCTTAGAAATAGTGATGGAAGTTTTAGTTTACCAAGATTTTACCTTTCTCCAGAAAAAGATTGGCAAAGATTACTGTTAACATTTGTTTCTGTCCTTTATTTTCTTTTGATAATTAAATGATTTTGCAGACATTCTGGAATCATAAAACCTTACTCAGGTGTTAGAAAATAATGAAGTGAATTCCATAATGGCACATTATATCAATGTTACATTTTTTTGTGGACAAGGTCGCTTTTGGAAATGGATCACACATATGCAGTATTTATTGATTTCGAGAAAAGATTTGATCCAATCAACTGGAAGATCACAATAGAAAGGGATTGGAGTGGAGTATGGAATTCCTGAGGTGATCTGTTTGAATTAAGTCGGAATAAGACAGCAGAATGAGTTGCTCTTCATTTTAGTCCTTTGTCTATTTCATTAATTTATTTCCAAAAGAAACGGTATAAATACATCTCAATAAACAAGGAATGTTTGAAGGGTTGATAGCAAGCAGTAACTGAACAATCTAAAAACTTGTTTCTTCAGAAAGTGAAAAGAAAATCCAGCTCTTGATGGCTTCTGATGGATTTTCCAAGTATTCGACTGCTTATCTTGAAACCTTTTTATTCTTTCTATGAACTACTTTCAGCTCTAATTGTAAGTAGAATGAACAACACTATCTCAACAGTGAATTTCTGGACTTGTCTGGTTTCTACTATCAACCCTTCAGTTATAATTGGAGGCAGGATGCAGTTCCGTTTTCCAATATGGGGTTATTAAATCAAGCGAATCATACTAAATCATTCGCATTCAGCTACTTCATAAACATCATAAACGTAATGGCTTCCAAATTGGCTTCTTGGCTGCAAGTAAAAGTTCGTAAGCTCTTGTTACTTCAATGAAAATAGTTTCAACTTCTGACAGATAAAAATGTTCTGATTTTCTATCTAATTTTGATCGAAACATCTTCTAGGAGGAGGGGGGGGGGACGAAAAATTAATTTATCAGGGTAGGAAACTTCTACTTTCCAGGGGAGGAAATCCCGGGCATTCCCCTCCCCCTCCGCTAATTCGCACAATGATTGGAGGAAGAAAGATTATATGTAGAGGAAATCTCAGTTTTTGAGTTATTATCTTTTTATCAATGGCCAAAGTCATATGTTACCACCCACTTCCTTCTACACAACAAACATAGGACAAAGCCTCTGCTTCCTACAGGTACAGGAAAATTTTGGTCTTTGTTTCTACAGACAGCGCAGGCGCAGAACAGCACATCCGCAGACTTCAGTGTTGCCACCTACGTATATAAATAAATTATGCAGGAACACACAATTTTAACTATTTATTATGAAATTTAAAGCTTATTATTGTAACTATTACTTTATTTTGTAGAAAGTTCCGCAGATTCTACATAGACAAAGCACCCATTTCATAGAATGAAATTCGTATGAGTATTGTGACAAAATTAAATAAACAACTTCAAAGGAGTATAATTAAAGAAGGTGTCGAACGATGATTGTGCTCTGCGAGTGTTCACGGAGTAGTAGTAGATGTTGAGGAAGTAGTTTCTCGGTTACCAGAAATTCTATTACGAAGTGCTAATTAGATACTATTCGTGAAATATGACAGCGATACAAGCCAATTGTTTCCTTCTATATACGCATACAAAAACGTTACATAACTGCATTTGATGTTTGAGTGCATTGTCTGAGTTTTATGTGGATTGAAAGGCACAAATCATGGAAGGGCTCACGTAACTGAGTGATGAAACCTCTCAAGGAAGAACTTTCCGCCAAAGTTGCTCCTTTTGAAGAGGAAGAGTCTAAAGGGATGGAGTCTTTCATAGTATTTAATCTTGGTTACAAAACGTTCTAAAGCTGATTATATGGTTGAAGAGAATATCTCCTCTGCTTAACAAATGTCAGAAGCATTGACTCTTGGAAAGTTAATAAGCGCTTAACTATTAAGTACACAAATGAAGAGATAAATAAAACAGAAAATGGTTTTTCAACGAGATTATTTTAGAGAGTAAAGTATGTAATTACAGAAATGCTTTTTGGAACAAACTCATACAAATGGAGACGAATGAAAGCTTTATCTCGAGTATTTTTGTAGACATGAATGCAGAAATGGATCTACTTTTTAATTATTAATTATATGGAAAAAGAAGGATAACAAATTACCAAAAGAAAAATTTCCAAAATGATAAACATCGTCCATAGAATTAGTTGGCAATAAATATTTTTACTCAGCACCAGCGGTCCAGGTCACGAATTTTGGATCAGTACTGGATTTCAATCCTTTGGAGTGGCTCATATTGCTATCTCATAAGAGATAGTCTAAAGTGAAATTGTAACATGTTACACACTTTTAAAAGTTAACAAGAAAAATAAGATTCAGTTTACGACTTTGTGGAGTACAATAGGTAAACATTATTCTAAACTTCAGTGAATCGTAGCCGCCCTGCTTAGTGTATAACTTTTCTTTGTACGTGCATAATTTCGGGAACAATCTTCAAATATGTATTTCAGAAAACAATATGTAAAGTAGAAATATATCTTTGTTAAATTTAGATCATTGTACGACTACATATCACAAGTTGTTACTGTTCTGATGTTTGACAGTATTTAAATATTTGATAATTCAAAACGGAAACTTTTATTGTTCAGATGAAAGATGAGTAGTTAAACAATTTGAGGCGCTGTTTTGTACGTATATGGAATACTACGTCAGCCATTAGCAACTAAGATACATAAACAAATCTTGCTATGAAGAATCATAAGATTTTTTTATGTTCTGTTGCACTTTCAGTGTTGCCAACCCATTTTTTAAAAAACGTTAATTTTTAAAATTGCTTCCATTCTGTTAAACCTATCTGCACCAAACTTGGCATAAGCATTATTCGACAAAATAGAAAAATACGGTGAGTGTCCGTCCCCGTCCCCAAGCACCTCGGTTGTCACTGTTGCCAACCTATTCTATAAAATTCAATTTTTCAAATTGCTTCAATTACTTTTGCGATTATTTATAGAATTGCAGCGCTAAATTGTTTAAACATAGACAGTGAGTGAATTAAGAAATGAAGCTTTTCTGGTGTCGTGAAATGGCTTCTCGGGCTGTAATCATCAACCAAGTAAAGTGTATGTTGTCCGACGTTTGAAAACAATAATCCCATTTTCAGGATAAATATGAAGAGAACAAAGAAAATGTGGTTATTCAATATAATAAAATAAACAGCAAATTGTTATTGACTGGAGATACCATGTCCAGGACCGGATTAAGGGGCAAGCGAAACAAGCGGTCGCTTGGAGCACAGAGTTGAGGGGCGCCGCGCAACCGGCTCCATAGTAGCCTTGGTATATGAAGAAGATTTGAATAACAAAGTTTCTAGTTATTAAAAACTAATTATAGTTACATGTTCTCTAATACATATTTACATAAAAAACAAAGTGCATGTGATCACGATTATTTTTCCTATTTTAGTATAATGTGAGGCTTGGAACCCTGCTTTTTCCTGATTGGAACATAAATTGTGTATTGTTTGTGTTCGCCGGTATTCCAGTTTAAATTTTGTCCTGTGAGCCTTCATATTGTCATATGGGTCCATCCTGGTCACACACGTGAGTTTAAAGCCTCACAGAACAAAACAGAAATTTAACTTGGAATACCGGTAAATCACTAGTAATACACAACATTATAGGTACGGAAAAAGAATCGGAGGACGATGGTAAACTATATATCACTACAAAAGAGAAAAAGATAGAGTGAAACGCGTTTGTTTAGAAATGAAAGAATTCTGGTGTGATGGTGAGCGGGATTCAAGCCTCATATTACCCTAAAATAAAGGATTTGATGCTTTCGGGAGGAACCGTAAAAAAGAATTTACCAGCTTCAAATTTATTAGCTGTTTAATTAAACTTGTTAGTAAGATACTGCAGAAAATATTTATAAATCTGCTGAGTGCTACGGACATTTTACAAAGTCCTTCAAAAATTAAAATCAGATGAAGGTGTGAACAGTGTTATGGAAAATAATTTCCTTCCAAATTAGACTTAAATCTTAACTTCAAGGAAGAGGACAAAATTCGTTTGGGAAAAAGTAAAATAGAATTTTCCTGCACAACGAGAAGTTGAGCCCGTTTCTTAAGCAGGAGAGTCACCTATTAAAGGAACGTGATCACTGACTCAACGTTTTGAACAAAAATGGAAAAACAGATTATTTTTAGCTTTTCTATGACATACATGAATTTTAGAATTCAGATTGGCATAGGAATAAAATTTTGAAAAGATGCATGGAGTTTCAGAATACAACACTAAAACCTTAGAAGTGCTCCAAGAACTACTCACCCTACTATGCATATTGTCTTTTGGAAGATCTTCTGTTGAACCACACATTGTACAAAAAAGTCCTATGGATACCTTTCTCAATGTTTTTGTGTTCTTCCGAATTCTACTGACATTGCCAACATCAGTTGCGAATGGGAAGAGACGTTTTCAAAGCTCAAATTGATGAAACTCTATTCGAGATCAACCGTATCGTTTACCTGATGTAGCAATTGAAAATGATTTACTCAATTCATTAGATACAAATGGGAATTCGCATAATTGAAAGCTAGGAAAGTTAGTCTTCGAGAATTGAAATCATCAACAGTTGTACAATTTCCTTCAATTGGATCTATTAAGTTCATAGATTTGCAAATAAGCTAAAAAGTGCATGTTAACTTTGTGTTTTTGCATGCAGTTTATTAGCTCTCCTTATTGTATTATTTTTGCACATATTTACTATATAAATATTAATTTGAAACACTACTTTTTAATCTTTATCAATAGGAGTATTTTCAGTTCAGTTTATTAGGTTCATTATGTATCAGTTTTCTCATAATTTCTCTATTTTGTCTTGTCAAAAAAAATCATAAAAACACCAATGTTTTTTTATTATGTACTGATACCTTCTCATATTTTTTGTTTTGTCTTAATTGTATAAAACTTCCTGAATAAGTAAACTGTAAAGTAAGATTACTACCAAATGTTGCTAAAATTGACGAAAGCCTCAGAAAATGTAAAGTAAACCCGTTAATACTAAAATTATTGAAAGACTTTTCACGAAAGGTATTAATGAAGTGATTAGTGCAGAGGAAGGGAGCGCCAAAGTTAAGCTTCGCTTGCACGAAAAACAAAAATACATTTCGCTCGGCTCTGATCGTGTCTGTGACTGACTAAAAAAAATAACTGTGATTGACTGGTCTGATATCACAGATAAGGTAGGAAGTCCAAATTTCGACCTCTAGGCATATTATCGTTACCAGGAGACCGTATCGTATGACACAAGAACTCTAAAATTTGAACAGTTCAAACGTTAATAATCCCTTTACATGAAAACCAAGTCAAATCTTTCGTATAAACAATTGTTGGTGGCCCCAAAAAAAGGTAATTGCAAAAATAGCTACTTCCAACTAGCCTACAAAAGTGTTCCTAATTTCGTCTCCCATAAAAAATCCTATAAATAAATAGGTAATTACGAGTTTGTAAATAATTATATTTGTTTACTTTTCAACATGATATATATGAATTATAAAATCATTTCAAAAGTGAACATACGTAGTCAAATTTAGTGAATACAAAAGAATTTGAATTTATTTTTAAGCCCTGAAGCCGACTTTGGCTCAGGTCATAATACAAAAAGTATACCCCCCCCCCCCCCAAAAAAAAAGTAGAAAACATGATGATAGAAAACCTCAGAAATAATATGAAGTTTACTGGATATTGCATATGTGTTGAAGATGATCGGATAGCCGTTTAAAGATGTATCACAAATAAATTGCGCCCGGTTTTCCACGCAGTAGCATGTTTCACACAGGGAATAGAATTAGGAACAGTACAGGACACGAAATTAGGCATAACACGTAGACGAATATGGGAACCCTACCTCCTCAACCAGTGAGCCTGACGACCCACAACACATGCATATACCCTTCTATTGACTACGTACCTACACCAATGGCATGCAGAACATATAACAACTTCTCTTACACTAGGCATGTTACGTATGACTACTAATATAATCACATTGCAAGAACTCACCTTCATAGGAAAACGAAAACTTATCGAAGAACCACAACAAACATTATACTTTCACAACTACCTGCATCATTATACTTTCACAACTACTCTTTGGCTCCAATAGAGCTTCCACCTGCCGAACAGAGAACCATTAGAGAATTTAGAGAAAATAAAATAATTTTATTTTAATTTTTTGATAATTTATTTCTGAAAAACTAGGAAACAAATTTACGTTCTAAGTATTTCAACCCGTTCATAAACTTCTGAAGAATGCTCCAAAATTTTCTTTTCT
>JAGDQP010009729.1:14932-28580 GCA_022664845.1 Lepisma saccharinum | reverse complement strand
TATTGTGTTACCGCGTAAATTAGTTAATTTATTTTCGCCATATCTTATAGAAGGGAAATGAATCGTATATTTTTAAACGGCACTGGGCCATTTGGGAAATGGAGAAAAATATTTTGAAATGAAAAATAATAAAGCGAGATAAATTCTATGGAACTTAGCACACGGTAATGAATGCTTTCTTGGAATTGGGAAAAAAGTTCTTCTTTGTGCGCCGAGAAACAATTTTCTTAGAAATTAGATTCCAGCATTCTCATTTAATATTAAATGAGAACATATGATTGTGGAAATAAAATCATTGATCTTATTTCTAAACCGGTATGTTCTCATTTTTCATTGAATGAGAATGCTGGAATCTAATTTCTAACAAAATTGTTTCTCGGTGCACACATAAGAACTTTTTTCTCAATCTTAAGAAAGCATTTTTTAACAGTACAGGTTCGATGGTTCAAAAGTGATTATGAATGAGGAGATTGTATTCCTATTGCAATATATGAATATGTTATTGGTCAATAAAAGTTGTGAACTTATACCCTTTTAAAAATGTTTAATAGAAAGTTAATCACATTTACTTCCTTTTATTTGCAATTCATTTACTTTTATTTGTCATTCATTTCTGTTTCTAAACCAACATAGTGTTGATTGCATACATTATCAACTAGATTCTTCTAAAGTTTATAACACTGATTTATCAATGAAACAAAACAAATCATAATCTGACCGTAAATTTAGTCATCGTATTGGTTTTCATTGTTCACAGGCCACTTAAAATTATTATCATAATATTCTAAGTTCTCGTCAGGCACGTAACGATTTAGTTTTTCCAGATCCTTTAATGTTATTGCACTTGATGCGGACTAGTGTCCTTATTGAAATCAGAAAATAAAGTTAGTCGGGCCCTTATAAGGAACGCCCCAGTGTGTGAGTGAACAAGACTCTCCGCATGCTTTAACTCTACATGTTATGTCGCGGAGTGTATCTTTCGGTTTCTATCTTTCCGAGATATTTAGCGCGAATCGCTTGTATATAAAAGAAGGAAAGAAGCTGAAAAAAGACGAAAGGAAAGCGCGAGAAGAGTAATAGGCAGCGTAAAAAACCCGTATACAAGGCAAGCCTTATACACAGGGAAAACACCTGTATCGGATTCTAACTACTGAAGAACTAACATTGTAAACCAAACATGCATGTAATGTGGGAAAACCCAGGTAAATGAATTGTCTGTGCTAATTGGTTTCAGAAAGGTCTGTGTATATTAGTGGGGTGGCATCTTCCCCCCCCCTATTACTGTACTAACTACCCCTGTAAAAAACAAAACAGTTAGTTAACAGCAGCAATTGGTCGTTGTAGGATGACGTCATTGGTTAGTCTGAAAAGAAAATATTGTATTAGTTGCATATTTAGTTATATAAGTTTCCACAGTTCGTCAGTATCCACCACCTGAAAACTTACATTCATACACACTCACCACGTACATACATTCAATCAACCTTTCATTCACATAAACACATTTTTAATTTTATTTTTTGATTATTTTATTTTATTTTTATTAATATTTTACAAAAAATATATTGCTCTGTTTTATCCCAGTGGAAATTGATACAAGTAAAAGTAGCTGAGTTAAGGTATTGATTTATGTTTTGTTAGTTTCCAACTATTCCTTAGGCAGATTAGGATGTAGAATGTGAAGTGGTCGTATATGTTCATAATGAGTATGAATAGGATACCTCCCTAGTCCTGTAACGAGACGGTTGTCTGTGGCAGATAGCTTGTTGTAGAAAGAGCGGGTGAGATTTTTAATTGTCTCATGTATTGTGTCAGTTGAGAGAAAATTATGGAAATGGGTGGATAGTATGCGTCGTGGTAATTTCGAAATTATCTTGAGAACACGATTTTTAAAAATCTTGAATGTGCATTTTCGCTGCAAATGCCCACTGCATATGTTAAAATCGGACGAATCAAGGTCTTGTATCAAATTATTTTACTTTGAAGGTTAAGCCGTTCGTATGTGAGTAAGCCTTTCAGTTGAACCAGTCGACGACCGCTTGCCTTACCGATTTGTGTGGTAATGTGTCATTGGAAAGTTAATTTACGGTCAAGAAGAACTGCCAGGTATTCCACTTCATTTTTCCAAGAGATATCTGTGATGTTAAGTTGAATGGTAACCGGTTTATGAAGCCGCCTTGTGAATAGAACCGCGTCGCATTTGATTGCGTTAATTTTAACTTTGCATAATGTGAACTATTCTTTTAGTAGATTAAGATGACGCTGTAGGTATACGGATATTTGTCTGGGTTGCGTAGAGAAGGCGTACACGACAATGTCGTCAACATACAAAGTCACGTTAATATCAACATTTTTTGGAATGTCGTTCACGTAGAATGAAAAAAGAAACGGACCTAGTAGCTAACTCTGGGATACACCAGCTCTTGTTTGCCGCGAAGATGATCTTTAGTTTTCAACTTGCACATAAAAGTTTCGTTTTGAGAGGTAGCTCTAACAGATGAATAAGTTTGTCTGAGAATTTATGCTGTATGAGTTTGTATACGAGCCCAGTGTGCCAACTCTGTTGAACGTCTTCTCCACATCAAGGAATATTGTGCCAGTGGACCGGTTTTTATTAAAGTTTTCTGTGAAATATTCGGTGACTCTAACTAATTGGTGTGTTGTGCTGTGGTGGTTTCTGAAGCCGAATTGTTCATCGCACAAGAGTGAATTACACGCTGCGAATTTCTGAACTCTTTTTAGAATTACTGATCTCGTTAGTTTTAGGGTCTTTGTTTGGCGTTGGGATGTTAATAACTTTAGCTATTTTCGATTGAGGCGGAAGGTGAGCGTATTTGATTATGCTGTTGATTACTTGTGTTAACAATTGTATTGCCTCTTCCGGGAGGTGTGATAGGATTATGTTTTCTATGGTGTCTGGGCTCGGTGCCTTATTCGGCTTCAGCTTCACGATGATTTTGTAGAGCTCTATCATTTTTAACTCGATTGACCTTTAACGTAGGAGTTTGAGTCATAAAAGCATCTACCTTGTTGGTGACATTGATCTCATGAGCCTTGTCCCCCACGCCCTTGTTAGGCTGAAATGAATTTTCTAGCCAGTCAGCATCAAACACTTTTGCCTTATCTTGTGGTGTATATACCAGTCCTCGGTCGCTAAGTAGTATCGAGGTTGGTGTGTACGTCTTGGTCATGTTATTAGTTAATTTCCATATGGAATTATCTGAAGCTTTAAGTTTGGATATTCTATCTTCCCACTTGTCACGGTGGAAAGTGATAAGTCTAGTCTTTATCAGCCTTTGAAGTGCGTTGATATGTGTTTTATAAAATCTTTTTCGCGTTTTCATAAGCATTTTAAGGTATTGTTTACGAAGTTTGATCGGTTCTAGTATGTCGTGGGGGAGCTCGTTCGTTGGTAAGCGTGACTTATTGTATCGGATCGAGCATTTGATTGCATGCTGTATCGAGTCTGTCGGATTTTGGACTGCCTGTTCGATATCCTCCGGTTACTTTATGTCCACGTTAGTGTTCAGTCGGGAGGTGACCTCATTTCCAAATTTGATCCAGTCCGTCTTTCGATAATCTAATTTTGGGGAAGCAGGTTTCGGATATGCATTAGGCTGTAGGCTAATTAACAGGGGTTTGAGTTGAACTCATTCTTAGTTTCTATTTCCATGTAAAATGTGATATTTCGATAGAGAGCGTAATCTAGTACGTCAAATGTTTGTCTTACGTTATGTGGGTAATGGGTTGGGTTGTATTGGCTTAGAACTTGCCAGCGCGAGGTCTTGACGTAATTGTACATTGCTGTATCATTTCCATTAGTATTGATGCTGCAGAAGTATAGGTGTTTGCTGATAATCACTAGCAGCTATGACGCTATTGCCTAGCATGGCAATAGCATCAAAGTCGGACACGTCGACACGCTTTGACGGTGAATGATATAAGTCAACTATTACCAAGGGTCTATTTTGAACGAATATTTTGATGGCCGTGGCCTCTAATGCTTGAAGAGCAGGTAGAGGAACCAGCACATGTCGGATCTAACAAGAACAAGTGTTCCCTGGCCGGCCACCGGACCCCACACTCTTCCTGTCGTTACGATGGCAAATAAAACCGGACGTACTTAGCTGTTTATTTTCTGTGAGTTTTGTTTCTCGAATTAACGTTATAGAGATCTGCTCTTGGTGCATGAAGTGGAGCAGTTCTGAGATCTTGTTCGAAAACCCGTCACAGTTCCAGGCAAGCATCCCAAGTTTATGAAAGTTATTGTTATTATACCCTATAGGAGAGCATTACATTAATTAGGAATAGCATAATCTCTAGAAATACAGGATGGTTAGTCTTCTGGAAGAGTTCCAGGAATTTACCTAAGTACTGGGTCTTATATCTCATGTCAAAGTTACAATTAATCCCTTGCAAGTTTGTAGAGAGTTTAGCAAAGTTACAGTCTGTTTTATCTTGAATATCTGATGGAGAACCCTGACTGAGATTACATTGAGTAGTTTTACTATCGGTCAACTTATTGTTTACATCCGGTTCGGATACCTCCGATCTTGCTCGTTGCTCCCGCTCTTATTCTTCCTCAAGCTTACGAGCAAGAACCTCGTCTTCCGTGTAAGAAAATTGACTTTGTGATGGGAAGTTTCGTTCTTTCTCCGGATTCGTTTCTTTTGATTCAATTCACAAGCAGTAGCAGGAATTGAAAAAAGGAACGAATACTTTGAGTCTTTTGAGTACTTTGGGTTTTGAGTCCTCTGGATCGACTTGCTTTCCCTGTTTTGTTTCGTACACCAATCCAATTCCTCACTTCGTCTTTTCTCGACAGCAATCGCGCTTTTTCGCTACCTTTTAGTTTCAGTATGAGAGCGGAGATGTGAAATGTGGATGTATGTGTGTGTGGCGAAAGATGCGAGAATTGAAGCACTGAAAAAATGGAAACTAGATTCACGAAATCACCCAGCCAAAACTATTTCATTAATATACTGTATATACAATGAGGTGAGTCCGAGGTCTGTGGGTTTAAAATTTACGTAGAATTCATATCATTTTGCGAAAATGACTTTAAAAAATGGGGGAGGGGCGGAAATCCGGATTCTCCCTCTCAACGTACGTCCATGGGGAATAGCTTCACATATGCTTATTATTACAAATATTCTTGACAAAATATTCGTCCCAGTGAAATTTTTTTATTAGTGCCCGATAGCAATATAATTATTATATACATTTTTTTGTGGGGGGAGGGGGAAGCAACATTGTGTTCATGGTATGAAATATAAAACCCGTAATTGATGCTTCTTTCAATTTGGGAGGATAATTGCCGTTATGGTTAATTTTTTAAGTATTTGAGCCTTTTGTATTTATTAAACTACAGCAAAGGAGCACTTTTATATTGGAAGCAAACAACAGAATTTGGAAAGAAATCGGCCCTTGCTTTGTTCAAGGTGTCATCCCAGCATTTGTCTGATGTGACTGAAGGAAAACCCTCAATCAGAATAGGCGGTCACTAGACACGATATTACGAATGCGGAGATAACGCTCTTTCAACTGAGCGACGAACGCTCGGTGAAACGGAAATTATATATTTATTATTTTAAAACTGAAATCATATGTTGGTCCGTCACCGGCGGTGATCCGGTATTCCCCGCCCGCAACCACGCTGCATGCGATGCTGCCAAAACATCTCGACACTTTCAGATAGGCTTTCACGCTGGAAGTCTGAATGGGTGGAAATTTCTTTATAGGTCTCTGGACTGGGGTTGGGTCATCTAAGGAGGAACGGTATGAAATGAGTTGGTCTGGATTTCCCTGTACTGGGCTTTTCAAAGCGTTAGTATAGGATTCTGGGTTTCCTTGCAGGAGAGACGGTGAAGGGTTGGGGGCATGGAAGGATGTAGGACATCATTATTGATGAGTGATCGGCTGATGCCTTTTTAATAGAATTTTAAGCTTTCAATTCATTACAAAACTTAGAGCAATTGTGTTATTCATTCTATTTTAATATACCAAGCCGTGCAGCTATAACTGTAGTTTCTGAAACACTAAAAAAAAACTGAAAATAACAAAATTCTGGACTGATGTCCTTTTAAAAATATACAATTCAAATGGTGTGTAAAATATAAATGATCAGATCATTTTGGTACCACGAAAGCTGTGGAGTACCAAATGAAACTAATTTAAATATATACGGACAACAGAAAAATATTTTTCTTTGCGAAATTGAGATAAGAGTACGATCAGTTAGCTCTTGAAGGGCCTTTTTTATACATGAAGATAACATGTATAAGTCTGCTACAAGTAAATCTTTATTTGATGTTCAGGTATACGCAATGCTGCATTGCTGATCATGGATTTTTAAAACGCTCTTTTGTAAAATCAATAAAATGGACAAAGCACGTTCTTTTCCTGTGCTCTTCACATAGGATAGGAAGAAACCCTTTTCTAAAGAAATGGAAACCGATTTACTTAAAATAAGCCTGAAATATCAAGATTGATATTTCGTTTCACTTTCCAAATCGAATTTCGGTTTTTCTTCAAAGCGAGATCTTGAAACGAAAACCGGAGAGTGATAACGAAAATAATAAACCACATTTAAAAATATTTTAAAATCTTTTAATGATTTCGGTGTATCAATAATACAAATAATAAGCTTATGCTCATCTGTAGTTGATTCTAATGGAGATTGTCCGTCCTAGTAGTTCAATCACACTGCTCTACGAGATCGCTTTAAAATTCTTGAATCTATCCTCATTTAAACGGCGTCCATGGCAAGATTCCAGAATCTCAACGTTCATCAAAAACATTCCATCAACGTCGTTCCTCGAAAGGAGCAAACAAACAGAATAACGCTCGCGGTTGCGGGTGGTTGTTCCTTTGTGTTTGGTGTTGATATTGGATTCACGAGAAAAACATTTCACGCTGAGTTGACACTTTCCATAATATTTTCTATTTGTGCCTTTCACTTTGTTTAAAATTGTCTAAAACGAAATTAAATGTAGGATTCTTTTTGCATAACATGCACCTTCAAAACATAGGATAAGAAAAATCTTCCATTAAAATTGCGCGTAAGTAATTTTATGAATAAATCATTGTTTTTATTAAACTATTATGTGTGGCGTCTAGTATGAAAACCCGTTATATCCATTCTGAAAAAAATTACAAATCAAAAAGTTGAAAAATGTATAAATTTGTTAGAATTGATTATTATTCTAAGGTCAAAATAAGACCTTCTAAAACTTCTACGTAGACTATGTTCTAAGAATAATCACGCGTCTTCAAACCAATTTAGATTTTTTTCAAGTTCTATTGATATCCTGCAAAATTTGCCAAAATGGATATAACGGGTTTTCATACTACATGCTTATGTAGTACATGTACTATTTTCTTCCTGTGTTTAGTGTGAAGAGGTTTTACCAAGTGTTGCCAGTTTATTATGTCTATCTGAATGTGAGTTGGCAACTCTGCCAACAAACGTGGTAACTTTCACACAACCTTAGGGATTTTCATCATATCCCAGGAGCAACGAAGTCCGTAAATTGTCACATAATTTTAACCATAAGGAAACGAACTTTCGTTATCTCATGTTTAAAGTGAGAAATTACTTTACATTTTCAGATGATTCTCAAAATATGGGGAAAAGCAATAGAAAGTAACTTCGTTTTACGGCACCAGAACAGATTAATGGCCTTGACAGTAAATTTTATTTGACTATGTTTCGTATCGCAATAATCTACATAATACAAAAATGTCTTCCGACTGGGCAGTCTAATGGGTTGAGGTAGTATATTTTTGGTTCACAAGTCACAATATTCCAGGTTCAAATCTTCACTAAACCTGGCATTGTTAGAGTCAGTTCCTCAATCGACCACTAAACTTCTAGTCATCGCTAAGTTGCGGCCATCTCTCATTTTGCGCACTATCATTGGCCAAAGTCAGACTTGGTCTCAACTTAGCGCTGATTAGAAGTTTAGCGGTCGATTATAGAACCGACCCTTAGGAGTGTAAAATGACGTTATTTCTGTATGTGAAAGATTAAAGACCTGAATGCAGGAGAACGTATTGTCATTCAGATGTTCCTTCAGTTCTGTATAACAAACTTAGAGCATCATCTAATTAAAACATTTTCCGCTAACGAATTCTTTCTTTATTCACAGTGGGAACTTGTATGTGACCGAGACTTCCATCCAACGTTAGCCCTGGTCCTCTTCGGTGTCGGAGGACTGATCGGAAACTATATTTTTGGCTATCTTCAGGACAGGTAAGGAAACCATTTTATTCTCTTATTAGATTTAAGGTGGAACACTCATGGATCTTTTACGCTGGCTATTCAAATATAATGGCAATAAACAGAAAATAACCTTTACGGAGCCAGTAGCAATGTTGCTGAGGACAGACTGATTCAAAGTTTTGTATTTATTTATAGCAACCTTTCTTAGTATCTACATGTCTTATCTACGATCTAAGCCTCAGGAACTGTCTTCTTTCCGCGAGAACAATTTCAATGGAAAAGAATTGTAGCATCTATGACCTGCATCCTAAGTACTATTCCTATATTTCCTGCTGTGACTGAGAAGAATTGTGGTTATGATATTCGACCATAGTTGGAATCTTCTCGGCCTCCGTATTGTGGTATTATATTCAAACAATTTTGGTGACCATAGTCATGCTTCAAACCAACGTTTTTCATCATTCAGACACGAAACAGACTAACGGTCCGCAGCTCAGTACCGTCAGTTTGGGTTACTTTGGGTACGGGGTAACTTTAGGCAAAACTAGCAAATCAGAATTTCATACTTTTTCTCTGGTTGTGTCGTGAAAGTTACATATCTAAGTTACGTGCCAATATAGGGTGTGAAATTTATTGAATAGTGATAGTTGTTGCTTATTCATATGGTACAACAAAACAAAAGGAAAACAAAATCTAAAGTGCAATATTTTTCAGCCAAAAATGAATTTCAATATCACAATTATCGTGTGACCGTGTGTTGCCCAACTAGGAACGCTGATATGTAATTTTGTTTTGCTAGAACATGCAAAAGCTGGACCTTGCAAAAAAAAATTGGCTCTTTTATCAGTCGTTTACTTGAACTCTTTTTACGAATCTTTTCTGCGCTAGTTTACCGAACCGGTATACTTCTGTGTATTTTGGTTGAAATGTAAAGGTTTCTTTGGATTATGTTTATCTCCATTGTTCATTTATCGCACATTTCAGCTGTGAAGGAGAAACAATTTCCATTAAGCTTTTGATCCTACTATATAGTATTCAGTAGCGTAGGTAAGGAGTGGATATGGGGGATATATTCCCCCCTTCCTTGACTTCACCTGTAAGAACTTAGGAAGATAATATTTCCGCAAGAAATAGAATTAAGCTATGTTTGAAAGTATATAATTGTTGGTTAAAAAATAAAATTAATTTTAAGGACGGTAACAGTACTATGATCTGGTATGCTCTTTCCTATATAATAATTGTTTGTTTATTCTAAATAGATAAAGGATCGTACATTCTGCGTTCTAATTTCACGATTAGGTGAATGTTATAAATAGCCTTCAGGACAACCGGTAGAATAAAAATTCAAAAACTTGAAAAAGATGACTATACGTTTAGACAACAGCTTTCTGTGACAATCATATACAGTAGATATCGCCGGTAGAAAGACGTTTTCAGGAGAGTAATAAAAAATATCGTAATTCCTGTTAGTGATAGAGTCAACGAGGGTTGACCTATGGTGATCTATGGTTGAAGCAGATATTTTGTACATAAAGAAGAAATAATTTTAACATACATTAGATATGAATGAAAAATAGGAATTTCACAAAACTGGGAAGTTTGGTGTTATTAAGATACAGATTTATGTAAGATCTAATATGACCTTTCAGATCATAAGGGGAGAAGGTGAGCTTTCGGTAATCTTTATTTTGTATGGAGTGTTTTAAAGGTCGGGAAAAAATCGGAAATTAAAAAAAAGAAAGAAAAAAAAACAGGAAAAATGTTTTCTTTTCCACGGGGCAAAAAACCGTGGTTTTATTGACAGAATCGTTTTTTGGTTTTTCTTTGCTTTTTCATCACGAATATTCACTACTTGCAGATATTTTGTGGTTTTCACCAACTTCAGTTAATAATTTAACGAATGTAATGTATTTCAAGGTTCTTACAACTCCTCAACGATTCGTAAATTCTTAACAAAGATTTGCCGGACTCGCCCATTATGGTTTTTGCCTCTCTGCTCTGGATTCTGGCCATATGAGCTAGTAAATATTGTTGAGTATATAACAAAGATCCGGTTGGCATTTCATTACACAATAATAATAAAGCAATAGTAATTTGTTTCACAATAGAAAAGAGATAGGAATTTTGTTTTTCTGGATTACTAGAGCAATGAATAGAATTATATAATACAGTAAATGAAATGTATAGTTTCACATATAAAATATATTCGTTGATTATAATACTCTAAATTTAATATTTCGAATAATTATCAATTATATAGTGAGTACCAGAGCAATATATGTGTTCAGATTTACCCATAGTAATATCTTCTAATTTTAAATAGCATGTATAATATTCACAGTAGCGTAAAATAAGTTGCTTAACCACGACTCGTGTTTCTATAACACCCAGTTCTTTGAAACACATTTAAGGTGGCTTTCTTATATTGTTCCTTCATACAAAAGTATTCAGAAAGCATTAACTTAAATATGAAAATAATTTTCTTGGACTATAAAGCAATAATTTACCAAAAAGTTATTGGTAGCTTTCATATAATACCCCTAATTTGCCCTGAAACTGTTCAAAGTTGAAACGGGTTTATCACATTTATAAAAAGGTATTTACGTTCATAAAACACGCCTATTCTTGGTTTTTTGTAAAATATAGCTTAGAAAAGTTCACGAATAGAATATTAAGATGGATCAAGAGACGTAAGTTTTCCGCTGTATTAGATTGTGCCATAGCCACTCAATATCTGATTGCAAGCTGGAATCGATTGAATACACATCTGTGGAACACAGTTTTGTTCTGCGAGTCCCAATACAGATTATATTATTCTAAATGTGAATTTGTACTAAAAACTTACATTTTAGCTATTTATTAATGATCAAATAATGTTAGCTGGCCCGAAATGGCAAAAAAAAAAAGTTTCTTTTTAAGTAGCTCGAAAATTAAAAAAACAACACTTTTTTCCCACGTTTTTCCCGGCGTTCAATTTTTCCGCTTTTTTATTTCACTAGTATGGAGCATGTTAGTAACTTTTGACTTCGGCCTGTACCGATTAAATGAGTGCAATGCTTGTTAAAATTGACTCGAACCCGCGATCTTGAAGACAGTGGTCTAATGCCTCAGATCACAAGACTACCGCGATCGGCTATAAGGAGAGAAGAATTTAACCATTAAAATCAAGCGATTGAAATCTGCAATCAAGTTCAATTAAGAAATGTTGTCCGAATATGCAATGTTTTTCTGCATGAAGCTTTCAATATGACCAACATGGGATATTCTCCATTGTTGGTAACTAGTAACTACGTCAATGATGAGTATGTAAGATTTTAAAAAAGAAGTTTGTTCACGTGACTCGTTAACAACCTGGTAGATCTTCCCCTAACATGGTGTTGGAAGGAGAGTTGTGAAAAAAGATGGTCGATCCTTAACGAAAACAATTTATCAAATCTGATAGATTTTGGTGTTACTTATGGTTTCTTATTTTGATAAGAATATGATGGTTATAGCAGATTGCTGGGAAATTTTAAAACTGTTCAAGATATAATATGACAGTACTCTGCTGCAATAGAAGTGTATTGTGCAATTAAATGTGGTAGTATTTAAAACAATTCATATTCGACTGATATTAAACTATTTAGAAACAATTGGAACACCTATTTTTATATATTCGCTTACGAACAGGTATTTTTATGGCATTATGAAGAGTGTAAATATATCCCCTAGGCGTAGAGCATAAAGAAATTACTACGTATGAGAAAACAGATATAAAAGTGTAACTCATGATTTTAAAGAATTAACCTAATTTGTGTTCGAAGAAATTGTCAAATTTCTTTATTGAACAATCTCACAAGTTTAGATTAAAGGCATGTAATACATTCAATGCATTTCTAATTTCTTCCCTGTTTTTATTCGATTGGATTAGTGTTTCCCTACGATTAACCGTTGTACAGATTCCTACAAAAGGAACACCTTCACTTAGTAGAAGCTGTGAATAATGCCAAAGATGCTGTTATAAAATTTAAGAGAACCGAAGAAAACTGTCAGAAGGAAGACAAAACAAGTTGCAGTAAATCAAAGTACGGCAGAATCTATAAAATATCTACAGAAGTTCAGAAAACGACATCCACAGTATAAGCAAGCCCTCTCAGACATGTATCCAGATCTATTTCTTATGGTGTTCAGGAATTTGGGGAAGGATCAAGGAGGGTCTGGATATGAAATTAAATAATAAATACATAATTACGCCTAAAATTATGCTAAGTTTACAAAGATGTCGGAGTTTCGAAGAGGTCAACATCCTCTGAACTCTCCGCCTGAGTACGTCACTGAGATGTATGAAATAATAGTATGGGTCTAGAATATCCAATAGCTACAAAACTCAACTAAAAAATGATAGAACGACAACAGACGTGTTAACTGAACCTCCATTAATCTTTTTAAAAATGAAGACACTGAAGAAAATAGACTCCCAAAATTAGAAGATTTTTAATTTTTCTTTGTATATAAAATATTCTACACTAACTGAAACTTTCCAAAGCTAAATTAACAAAAGTAAAATGTTCTATTCAAACTACAATGGAAGCATATAAGATTTCCAATTTTTTTAAAAAAATACTTTCAATTTTGTACGACCCGCACCCACATTTACGCCAGAGATGATATTTTATACTCTGAAGCGAATAAATATCAGATATAACTTTGATAAATTGAAACTTTCATATATGACCGAACGAACTGGCAGTTCTAGAAGCGAAATCTGTCATGAAAGTGAGCGAGAAAGTAAAAACGGGCGAGAAACTCTTCGTTCTTGACAAAATACAACTTGAAATTTGGAATATGGTTAAATTTATATAAGAATTATGACTGAACTAAGCAAACTACAATGATACGCATGATTGTGCTGGTCTAAATTAAAGAAAGAAACCCCGAAAGATATTTTTAGGTTGTTGTATAGGGTTACATAACTACAAAGGATGCGATTTTTTAAATATCCCCTCCCTTGAGAAATTCCTATCTACGCTACTGCCTGCATGCAGTTTCTTAAATTTGTTCTTCATCTTCCTTTCAAGCTTCAGCAGCAAGGCTCTGAAGCTTTATGCGCCCGCTTTACCCGTCGGTCTGTCGATAACTTTCAACTCAGGAACTACTAGGGCTAGGAAGGTAGTTGAGGTGTCATTGGAAAGGTCTCGGCAAGACAAGTTCAAACCCATATCATTCATCCAGATAGTAGGGGAGGATCCAGAGTTTCGGGAGGATTTCAACTTTAGAACTACTAGGGAGATGGTGGAGGTGTCGTTGGAAAAGTCTGGCCGCAATTATTCGAACGCAACATTAATCATATAAATAGAATGCTCTCGCTGCTGAAGCCCGCCGGTAGCTTATTAGCACTGTCCCACAACTGGACTCTGCCTTACTTGTTAAGGTCTGAATTACAAG
>JAGDQP010009729.1:0-14532 GCA_022664845.1 Lepisma saccharinum | reverse complement strand
CTTCCAAATGGCAACACGTTATCGAACAAAACGGCGCATATGTGACCTAAATCGGATCATTCTAACTATGGTAAGTCAAGCCTTCAATGCCATGCAAAAATAATAGATTACTTTTTACTACACCAGATATATTCAAAATAATCTGCATTGCCTTTGTTTCTTAGAAACCGAAGACTTCTTTTTCTCAGAGGTGTAAATTTTTTATTAGACGTTTGAATGCATGTAGACGTTTTAAATACAGCAAATTTTTTTTGCCAGGTATTCTTTACTTTCAATACAATTTTAACTTAAAATTAGTAGACAATGTTTATACAGAACATAAAATTAAACCTGAAGACTTTAAAATAAAATTCACAGAACTAAAATTATTAATAACGCTGTCTTATATTTACAAATTTTCATTATTTTGCTATCAATTAAAATGGAACGTTTGGTCTTAATTCTTCATTTGACTAATGTTACATCTACAAACAGAATACTCCAATCATGAGGTCAGAAACCATTTTGCCCAAAGTTAGCCCATTTTCCTTAGCTGCATTAGACATATCGATAAGGGATTTAAAGTCTTGTATATCCCGTATGGATTCAGAACTACCATTAACATCATTGTAAAGTATACGAAAAGAGATACAAATTTTAACTTGATGTGAAACATAAAAATAAAAAATAACAAATAATTGCTTAGTACCTAAAGTTACCCCCAGTTGACGGTATCGGTAATACCATAGATCTCATAATTATGAGATCTATGGTAATACGTATCGTTTATATACCTTTTATACATATCTGCTGAAATTCTTTCAATTTGTGTTCAAGAATTATAGCTAATGCTTACAATAAATTTGAGGAGTTTTCAACTTTTGTTGCAATTACGGTTAAAATTTTTACCAAAGTGCCCAATGATATATCCAGTAATGCTTAACATAAATGTTACTATTTGCATTGATCCTGGTAAAACACCGAGAGATTTCTTTTGATGTACTGGAAGTTATGAGTTTTGAGGTCCAGTGTGATGTTTGTACATGCGCAGAAAGAAGAAAATTGTGTCTTATCGTAGCCAAACATGCAATTATGATCAAGTGTTTGCTGCTGCCACTTTGATCACATATGTTAGCGGAAATGGGAATTATTCTAAGTGAATGGGGATTGTGATCCTTAATTGACAAATAGAAAAAGTTATTCAGACATGGCGTAAGTCAATTTTTATGTTTGCGGGCTTGGCCTTTAGGTTTGATTTTGTGTATTTCTTACCCTCAATACAGTTTTCACCTAGTGATTTCTTATCACTAGCAGTTTAGTCCAGTCAGGAAGACATTTGAGTTCTAACTCAACAATCCGTATTCTAATTCCGCTTTAGGCTTGAAGTTTCTTTCCTGAAAACTGCAAGCTAGCTGATTTTTATTAACCTAGTTACTGGATTTCTTTTTGGCAGGAATAGTTAGTTGTCTACTTTTCTCCAGGTATGTTCCTGAAGTTTTTTTAAACTAACTCTATGGCTTAGGGAACTCGCAAGTTCATCACCGCAGTAACAAACGTTCGAAATTAGATTCTATCCTGGGCAACATCAAGCCACTTTTCTTCACGAACACCTACTTCTCGAAAATCGCTTCTAATATTGTCCTCTCAACGACGTCTCGGTCTTCTCAGTGGTCTTCTTCCATCCGACCTTCCAACCAGGATAGAACATAATCTTCGTTTTTCCCCCATCCGAGATACATGGCCTGCCCACCTTAGTCGTCGCGATTTCATTATTTTTACAACATCTGGTAATCGCACAGTCCGTGGAGTGCTTCATTATGCAGTCTCCTCAATTCTCCAGTCATCTCGTCCCGTTCCGGCCCGTATATCTTTCTCAAAACCTTATTTTCAAACACATGTAATTATGTTCATTTGCTAGGGTCGTACTCCAACTTTCACAACCGTAAAGTATTTCCGGTAGAATAACTGTTCTGTATATTTTCAATTTCAATTTCCTTGATATTGATCGCGAGGTTAGGAGTTTTTGGACTGAATAGAAACATGCGTTGCCCGATACTAAGCGACTCTTTATTTCTTCCGTGACCTCATTTTTGCTTGTTACGTATGCTTCCAAATATTTAAATTTGTTTACTTTCTCTATGATCTTATCCTAATGTTTCCATCCCTCATTGTTATGTTTTTATTTCCTTCATTCCCTGTGCTTCGGCTTGTTATCATGTATTTTGTTTTATCTATGTTAACCTGTAGACCTATCTCACCGCACGCTTCTACTAAGACATCGGAGTTGCTTTGTAGTGCATCTATATCGTCCCTTACTAAATCTACTGCTGCCTTCCCCTTTCTTATCCCGTTCTGAGCCCAAGATACCTAAAGATCATAAATTGAATTCAAAATTCCTATATTCTACCAAAATCACTTATTGGCACACTTCTGTGAAAAATTACAAGAAGTGTGCCAATAATGATCGAAAATGAAAATGTATACAACAAGTTATCAAACCTTGACACATTCGAGTGCAAAAGGCTCTTAAAATATAAATGAAGTATTGTATTCCTTACAGTATAAATGATTTGGTTAATAATTAAGCATATTCATAGAACATTGCACTCCAATGCTTCAACTGTAAAAGAGACGTTTGTTCTATTGATGTTGACATTATTTCCATGGCTTAAAACGAGATACTTTCTGTTCTTGAAACAAATTAAACCTTGAGAACGCCAGGAGATATAATTAAACGTTGACGAGAAGAGCAGCCGAGTAAAATAACATCAAAAGATGACTTCAGATATTGCTGTTCTTTTCAATGAACTTAAATAACTTGTAACGATTACTTTGTAAATTATGTAAAAAATAAAAAAAATTCCGTGAAGAACAGTGTGATCCTAAAAACAGTTGGGAAATTAGCTAGTGAATTATTTCGAGAAATAATCATACGATCATTTGTCAGAAGACATATTGATGAGCCTTGTGTTGTGGGATTTGCCCACGCATTTTAGGTGACGACTTATGACTGACAACTACTACATTTATGCGCGTGATTGACCTCAAGTCATCCGAAATCAAAACACTTTATACCACAATTATATTTGTTTGATGCCTTTCATATACAGTTTTAGATTATTCTGTAACTATTGAACAATGAAAATCATAATGAGTTCACGAGAGTTGAGAGAAAACAAAGTTAGACATAATAAAAAGGTTTCTTAAAATTGATAAAAGGTTCTTATCTGTACACGGAGATAATAATTTGGTTAGAAATGAGATAACAGCATTCTCATTTTATTGAAAATGAGAATGCTGATAAGCTATTTCCAAGACAATTGTTTTTCAGTGTACAGTTAAGAACTTTTTCTCAATTTTAAGAAACCGGTTTAGGCTTCAGCAGCAAGGTTGTGAAGCTTTATGCGCCCGTTCTGTCGACAACTTTTAGGCTAGGAAGGTGGTTGATATGTCGTTGGAAAGGTCTTGCCGCAATTTGTCGGACGCAACATTGATCATATGAATAGAATGCTCTGTGCTGAAGCCTAGCGGTGGTTTATGTTCACAGTCCCCCAACTGAATTCAGCCTCACTTGTTTCTTATTGTGTTGTGTATCTATCCACTTGTAATTCTGTCACTACCAATCACCTTGAAGCACCACTAAAAGCAGACATCATCCCTGTTACGGGTTGCTGCTAACTAATACAACAGAAAATGTTCATCTTTGTCACGTCCAGTAAATAGAGATTAGGAAATCTGTAACTTGTAGGGTGTTTAACTGCCTGTTGTTAGTAAAAGAACTAACCTTGAAATAGCTTTGGTTTACCTCCCCAGTAGCAAACATACGTTGAAAATACGTGGATTAATCGTTAGTACCAAAATGTTATTTTAACATTGTAAATGTACCGAAATGCCCGCATGTTCAACGGTTTATTCGACGTTGAATAATAGTTGAGAAGAAACTAGTTGAAATCAAGAAGCGGACGATGAAGTTGGCCAAAACAGAGCATGGTTGCTGTCCATTGCTATAAGCATAGTTCCATTTTATCTGTTGCTTTCATCATGATATACAGTATTAACTTTCCAACAGTAAAATATTCAACTCTCTGCTGTAGGATTCGAAGCTGGAACGTTCGTACTCGTCGTTGGTAGCTCGACACGTTACCCCTAGACCACGAATGCACCTTGAGATCTTCTACGGTATCTATAAGAAAAGGCAGCCTCGAAAGCACCACAAATCCAGACGCGTCATTTCACCATCATGTAAGAATGAGAATAAAGAATAATTTCCCTCTTTCTTTGTTATGTGCATTTTCCGTTATTTAACACTTTGACCATCGCTACACTATTAAATGCGTATTTCTCAATAGGTGTAATATGTCGCCTTAAAAAGGGATATAAAGAGAAATCTATGTCATAGTTGAAAAGGAAAGTTAAAAACACTTCACATTATCACTCTATTAAAGAAATTAAATGTTCGTTAAAATATAGTTTAAAATTCAAGCTGTTTTCAACATGCAAATGAGGAAAATGAAAAACTTAGTTCATTTTATTATGTTCACTTTTAAGCACAATTTTTATGCAATCAACTTGGATAGATAATCTAGGGCACAGACACGCCATATTAACGTTCTATCAACGAAATCAAATTTTCGTTGCAACATAGGTTGAAATTCAAAGTGTGTTCAAGGTGCAAAAGAGAACACAAAATAATAGTTAATGGGATTCAATTACCTTTTAATTACACATTTTATTCCATTAAATTAGAAAGAATCCCATGAACCAAAATCTATACAATAGTTGAAAATAACAGTTGAATCCACTTTGAGTTAACATCTTAGCAACAATATCAATTCTTTGTTGAAAAGTTACTTAAAATTAAACGTACTTTTTTTCAACCTATAACGTTTAATCAACGAACTAAACAAACAATCAACGTTTAAAACACGTTTCTGTGGTACTGATGATAGCCCCATTGTTACGCGTGGGGGACCTAATATGCAATTATGCAGCACACCTTGTTTTGCCGTAGTGTATCCATGATATTTAAATAAAAATTGTACAGATCCAATTCATAGTTTGTGGAAACCTACTGCTTAATTAGCAGAATGGAGCACGACCATAGAATGTGGGAAATATACGTATTCGAATTGCATTGCATGGCCTCATATACTAACTTTTCATAGGTGCAGTGCGTATTTGCCGTTCTGTATGTCATGTTAAATAGGGTGGACCTGTAATGTAAATAATTGGCAAGTCCCTACTTTTTGTCTGGTGAGTTTATACTTGAGCGACTGAATCGAAAATGAGATTTAAAGGGAAAGAGGGAGACGAAGAAGGTATAAGGTCACTCACAAACAGAACTAAGGAAGAAGAATCGTGTGTAGAGAACAAGAAGGCACTTGAGTAGAAAACTAAAGTTTGTTTGAAGTAGCTTCCCCAGCGGCAGAATACGGATTATGTTTCTTGATATTTTTTTGCAGCTTGAGCCTGAAACAGAAGATGGGGAAAGGAGATATCCAGATTCCGCTTACAAGTGAATCTTTTTAAATATGATGACAGCTGACTTGCAAAAGTATCTTACAAAATTCAAAGAGAGCAACTTTTTACGTGTGTGTTTGTTTCAGATATTCTATGAGTAGCATAAATTATCTGAATAAATGAAGTTTATTTTGATGACAAGAAACATCAACATTTATTACAAGAAACATCTGTGTTTGCTTTTTATTATTGTTATTATGTGCTTGTTCTTCTTCGCTAGTTATCTTTTGTCAGGTGTTTTTGAATAACTATCGTTTGAGTTCCTCTTGGAATAAAATGAAGAGAGACATTTAAAGTGACATTTATCAATATAATTTGTGTTTCGCTTGTCTCATGTCAACTTCGATCCAAACTCTCTCTCTCTCTCTCTCTCGTGCTGTTTGCCTCTCTTCTTCTTACTTTCCCAACCTTTAATAACTTTTAAAGAGGAACAACTGATACAGTAATTACGCTTTAGGGCAAAGTTATCATCACAGCCATATAATACCGGTAATAGCATTATCTTACAGACACAAACAGAATCAAAAGCGGGACATGTTAAAAAATCTTTTTCGCACAAATCAGTAATTAATGAAGATTTTATGTGATTCTGATATTTTTTCAAAGATATAAATAAAACTTATAAAGGAAAAAAAATGAGTAGTAATAGAGTACACCCTAAAATCTGTGCCTCTGAAACGAAGGTAAAATATGAATTTCTGGGCCCGTCACTGCCCCTGAAAAACAGGAAGTACTTCCAATTTTTGGGAGTCAGTGACGGGCACAGGGATTCATATTTTATCTTCGTTTTTGTTTCTAGTAATCTGTTTCCTCCGAAGAACTTTGAGGCAAAGAACCGCCCCTCTAAAGCCAATCCTGGGTTCGCCACTGCCTCTCAAAAATTGGGAGTACAAAATTGAAATTTTGTATTCCTAATGCAGAGGTACAGTTTTTAGGGTGTAACAAAAGAACCATGGTAATATAAGCATTGACTACACTTAGGAAGAAATACAGTAGTTATTGATTCATACAGTAAAACTCTTAATGCGTTTAATCTTTTTCACCCAACAACCCACATAGCAAAATGACGTCCCAGGGATATTTGACGGATCTCCTGGGAGGATATCGGGACGTCCTGTTTAAGTCCCGTTTACATCCATGGGACGTATAGTTATAATTAATCCTTCGCATAACTATACGAAGGCATATTCTTCGTATAGTTATAATTAATTAAATAATGATAATAGTAAGGTCAATTCAATTTATAGAAATTTCAGGTAGGTTACCCCGCACGGTTTTCCGGGGGACATCCAGGGGACCTCCATACGGGATGAACTGTTTGTATTGCCCACAGAGTTATCCCACGGACGTCCTTAGGACATATCTATGGGAGCAGGACCATTCTGACGGTAATGAGATCTAAATGGGACGTCCCAGGGACGTACTCTGCTATGTGGGAATTTAAATGTACCTTGAGCAAGAACAATGTACTAAAATAATACTAGAATAATAAATAATTCAAGGGAATCATGAAATTTAAATTAAACAGCAGCTCATAATAGAAAAGGAACAAACAATAGCAGTTAAGGGACCTATTCTCGATAAGCCGATAAGTGAGCCTGATTGCGGACTGACTACAAAATAAAACTGGAAACAAACTACCCATCGTTTAACCATTTCAATAACAGTGAGACACATGTGTCCTATTGAATGTTTTATTATATCGAGAGGGAATAAGATCGTATGTTGTTGTTACTCACTCGCGTCCCACTGCTTACGTATTTGCTGAAAATGTTTTACTGAAAAGACGACTGCAGATGCCTCTGTCGTCGTTCATCCTATGTACAAGTAGCTCTTTGCTCCGTTGATGTCCTTCCGTCAAATCTACAATATTCGTAGCTGCCTTACAATACTTTTTTCCTTTTCATGTTTTCATTAGAAAAAAAAAATGTTTTTGTACATTTTCTGTACTAGTCGTGGACACCGCGTCGTGCCGTTTTACGAGTTTTAATTATTTTACCTGGGACATACTTGATAAGTCCCAATGGTAGTTTTGAGTCGAACTTATTTATCTCACTGGTAGTGTGAAGTGTGTGTATCCAGGCAAATACATTCGAAAGTATGTGATGTACGAAATCGGTAAAGTAAGCATAGTAATCCCCAGTACACACAAACGTAGAGCACACACTTTCAGTATACAAATAGATCCACAAATACACATGGGTATCTCGGAATGGCAAAACGGTCAACCAGATCGATCACGTACTGATACATTGAAAGGTGTGTGTGTGGTCGCGTCTAAGGCCCAAAATAGGGTGGCAACAGCACCTCCGTTTTACAGGTCAACTCCAACAGAGCGGAAGACCCAACCATAACCTGGTAACGTATCGGACTTGGGTTTTCTCCTTTTCCACGGAAATCAAACGCGTAAACTCAACATCTATTTGTTAAACGTCTACCACAATTACATGAAACAGTAATTCGCTTCCGTAAGCCAACTTCAACTCTCTTTTTCTGTTTCATTTATTATAATGGTTCTTTCATTTACATATCATATTCTTAACTAATCATATAGTTTCAGTTAATTACTCATTAACTTCAACGCACTACGTAGAAAATATTTATATTTTTATCTATATAATATGTCATCGCAGATCATTATTTAATCATTTAATTGTAGTTCTCCTTCACCAAAAACTTAATCTTTTCCAAACCTAACCCATCCTAACAGAAGACAACTCCTATTATAATAGATTGCTTAACAAATTGAAGCTGGATGACTGTATAGATTGAAGTTCTTAAACATTCATGGATAAATAAAACTAAGAGAAGATTAATTGATTAAAAAGAAATCATTCCATAAAAGCAATTTAATATTTAGTATCCTTGCTACTCAATGAAACTCTTCAGTATTCAAAATTTGTTAACCATAGAAGAATTCAAATTTTTATTTAGCGTCTTAGGATACTCTTTACAATAAACAAATCAATGATCAATACATAATTCAAATGGTTTATTGACATAAGAGATCTCAGCCACATTTCATTATAGCAAAATGGCTTCATAACATTAATGCATAATTAAATAGTAAGTTTCCAAGATTCAATTATACTTTGATTAAATCAGAAGCTAAAATAGTAAATAATAATTATATCAAATAGTTTATTCGACAGAAACAAAATTGACACGAGGCTAAATTTAGAAAAATAAATTATTTTTTTGTATCACAAAATTTGATATTCGAATTTAAACAAATTCAATTCAAAATAAAGTTACATTGAATGATTTCTAATTGCCTCTCAACAACATTAATTTCAA
This sequence comes from Lepisma saccharinum, assembly GCA_022664845.1. Taxonomy (NCBI): domain Eukaryota; kingdom Metazoa; phylum Arthropoda; class Insecta; order Zygentoma; family Lepismatidae; genus Lepisma; species Lepisma saccharinum. The sequence continues at coordinate 5,736 of JAGDQP010009729.1, read as the reverse complement.
TGAGATTCTTTTCTTCATAATTATTATGATTTGACTTTAATGTCCAAAAATTTTTAAAATATGGGACATTTTATAAAATTAGAATTCGCTGTAGCATTAAAGTCTCGAAGACTGTAAAATTTAATACAGAATATCTCGTAAGAAAACATCTTCCTTTCCTAGTAAAATCCTAACAGGAAAAATTTAGGTTTAATTCTCAAAGAAAAATAAAATATTAAAATAATCGAAACAACCCATGATAAATGTGACGCAGCGGGAACGAGGATAAACACGCCCTACTAAATAAGATTTAAGCTATCATTGTGAAATTGTGCAGAATAACACATAAATAAATACTTTATAATTAATCGTCACAGGTTTCACGCGAACTTCGCTTAAAAACTTCTTTCGGTACATCTTTCTCCAACCCTCGTCAGACTTCTTACATTTTGATGACAAATTATAACTTCTGAAGAATAAATTATCCTTATCTCAATATATGGAAACCAAAAGAAGGTCCTCATATCGTAAAACTCACCGTTAAATCGAATTAAATCGAAAAACTTAAGCAAAAGATAAAAGATTACCTACACGCACACGTACTACCGCGCACATCATACCTAAGCTAAGTTTCAAGTATATCTAACAAGGATCTCTATGGTAATAAATAAATAAAAAGAAGAAAAAGAAAGTTTAAAGAACTATTTGGTTTATGAAATGTTTACCTAATTATAAAAATTATATGTGAAGCGACTATACATTACAGGGCGCTCTATCCACCGGGATCGATGGTGGTGTAAGTCAACTACTGAGCGAGTACTTGCTCAGTTGTCTCCAAGCTTTCGGAGGTGAAGGATGGGCGATTTCGTAAACCTCTGTTTCGTCTCTTGTACAAGTCGCGGTGCAGCGCTCACTGGAACGAAGATACGCGATCAAGTTTTGTGTGAAACTCGGCAAGTCTGCAGCGGAAACTTTTCCAATGGTTCAACAGGCCTTCGGGGATGAGCGTTTATCACAAAGACAAGTCTGCAGATGGCACAAGGCGTTTTTAGAAGGCCATGAAGAGGTTGACGACGAAGCCCGCGCTGAACACCCGTCAACCTCCTCAAATGACGAAAACGTTACTTGTGTGAAAGAACTTTTGCAAACAGATCGTCGAATGAGTGTTCGTTTAATGGTAGACATGTTAAATATTTCAACAACGATCGTTCACTAGGTTGTGACCAAGGATTTCCACATGAGAAAAGTGTGCGCGAAGATTGTCCCAATTATTTTGACCGACAACCAAAAATCACGCCAAGTGGAAATTTGTCAAGACGCTTTGGAAATGTGTGAAAATGATCCTCACTTTTCGGACAATATTATCACGGTGTACTTGGATATTTCAGTACGATCCCGAAACGAAGAGGCAAATAGCCGAGTGGCACACCTCGGCATCCCCTCACCCCAAGACGGCTCGAATGAGCAAATCGAAGATCAAGACCATACTCATTGTGTTTATTGACTTCAGAGGGATCGTCCACCGTGAGTTTGTACCTCCCTACGTTATGTAAATATTTTTTTTTTTTCATATTTGTAGACTTCGTGACATTATTTTCCTGACAGACTTTGTATGTCAGATACTTTCAAGATTCGCAACGGAGTGAAACAAGGTGATACCTTGTTACCTCTACTCTTTAACTTTGCTTTAGAATATGTGATTTTTAAAATAAAAGAGGACAAAAAGGGACTAACGTTGAATGGCCTGAATCAACTGTTCGTGTACGTGCAAGGTAATTACATATACACTGGTGTACGCGGATGATGTAGATTTAATAAGAAAATATATAGAGGCACTACAAAGTAACACCGATGTCTCAGTAGAAGCGTGCGATGAGATAGGTCTACAGGTAAACATAAATAAAACAATATCCATGATAACAAGCCGAAAAAGAAGGAATAACGGAAATAGGTACATAACAATTAAGAATGAGAACATAGATAAAACAAACCAATTTACATACTTACGAGCATACATACGTAACAAACAAAATTAGGCAATGGAAGAAACAAAAAGTCGTTTAGTATCGGGCAACGAATGTTTCTATTCAGTCTAGAAACTCTCAACCTTGCGATTAATATCAAGGAAGTTGAAATTGAAAATATACAGAACGTCTATTCTGCCGTTAACACTGTACGGTTGCGAAAGTTGGAGTACGACCCTAGGAGATTAACATAAATAACAAGCGTTTGAAAATAAGGTCTTGAGAAAGATATACGGGTCGAAACGGGACGAGATGACTGGAGAATGGAGGAGGATGCATAAAGAAGAACTTCACGGAGTGTACGACTCACCCGATGTTGCAACAATAATGCAATTGCGATGGGCAGGCCATGTAGCTCGGTTGGAAAGCCGGATGAAAAAAGGGCATTGGGAAGGCCGAGACGACGCTTGGGAGGACTATATTATACGGGATCTCCGAGAAGTAGGTGTTTGTGACGAACATTAACTTGATCTTGTCCAGGATAGAGCACGATGGCGATCGTTTGTTACTGCGGCGATGAACTTGCGAATTCCGTAAGCCATAGAGTGAGTGAGAGAGTGGGCACCCAAACGTGTTTTGAACGTTGATTTTTTGTTTAGTTCATTGATTAACCATTATCGGTTGAAAAAAGTACGTTTTATTTTAAATTATATTTCAACAAAAATTTGATATTGTTGAGAAGATGTTAGTTCAACGTGGATTCAACTGTGGTATAGATTTCATTTCATGGGATTCTTTCTAATTTAATGGAATAAATTTTGTAATTAGGAGCTAATGGAATGCAATTAACTATTATTCTGTATCCGCTTTTGCATATTGAAAACAATGAATTTCAATTATATTCCAACGAAATTTGATTACGTTGATAGTACGTTAATGTGACGTGTTTTTAACTATTATATTAAACTGAGAGCTAGCTTATCTTTCCAAGTTAATTGCATAAAAATTATGCTTAAAAGTGAATAGAATAATATTAACTACGTTTCTCATGTTCTCATTTGCATGTTTAAACAGATTGAATGTTAAACTATATTTTAAAGAAGATTTAATTTAGTTAATAGGGCGGTAATGTAAAGTGATTTCAACTTTCCCTTTCAACTATGACAGGTTTTATTTTATATGCGTTTCTCTGAAGTGACATATTACACTTATTGAGAAATACAAATTTAATAGTGCATCGATTGGCGCAGTGTTAAAGAAGGAAAAATGCACATAACAAAGAGGGAAAGGAAGTATTCTGTATTTTTATTCTTACATGATGGTAAAACGACGAGTCTAGATTTGTGGCGACTGCATTCGAGACTTCCTTTTACATCTTCGTAACATCAAGGAAATAGTAAAAGAGTAGTGACTCTCAAGGCCAGGATTTCTCAGCTAAGAGGCGTTGAGCACGGTCATGCTCAACAGCTCTCTGTCTGTGAGCTTTTGTGTCACTTCATAATGTGTGACGTTTTTTTTATGTGTGTATGATAGTGATTTATAGTGTTTAAATAGTCTAAAGTAGAATGAATCAAAATAATTTTCGCTACAAACGTGAAAATACAATCCAAGTGGACTTCAGTGCTCTAGTTAAAAACAAACAAATGTGGCTGATATCCAAGATGCTATCTTCGAACAATTTAACGTTTCAGAAAACCCAGTAAAAGCTTTAGAACTTTGTCAATACAGACAACATTTATATTTAAATGTTACTTCTGGAGATGTAGCAATAGATACATTAGCCAAATGAAATGGTGAGTTAGTTTTCATTGCTGAAAATGTGAGATATTTACTACCAGTAGCCGAAGCTACTCCGGATATTTATTCGTACGTAATATACTCGGTCCCTCTTGAACTACCCGATAGTTTCATACAAAATGCTTTAACAGAATTTGGAACGGTTTTTTCCGTAAAGAAATGCTATCATAGTAACATGAGATACTCATGCTACAACGGAAGACGTATAATTTCATTTACACAGTTACATAAGACTCTCGTCGTTTAATTTGCAAATCTTACTAACTGACAATAATCAATTTTTCCCCCTCCACCACAGACGAATCATCCAAACGAAATAGTGATAGTGACAAACAATTTTCTTTGAACTTCACGGCTTTTCCTACTGTACAACAAGCACACAATCGAAGACGTGCCAGTGAGAGTGGCGTCACTACAGTATCAGAGAGTACACGACACGAATCCTAACTTGATGCATGCAATAACTCTGTACAAAATGAAGAGGGGGAAACGACAACTCAGCTGAAAAAAGCAATCGAGGATAATACAGTTAAAGTGGTTGCTGAAATACATTCTGAACCAATTTTGAGTGAACTAGGCCCGGAACAACTTTCTACAGACAACTTACAAGAAAATAATGAAAATCAGTGTCAAAACTAAAGCTACAAAATGTGCCATTTTTCAACAAGTGTCTGGTGAAAACCCTGGTGTTGGTGCCAGCATTTCGTCACCCCATTTCTCATTACAAGCTTCTGCAGTGGAGAAGGAGAGTGAAATCAAATATCTGGATTTAACAGATACTGAAACCAGTGATGATTTGACGGTAGGTCCACATTATCATACAAAACAGACCTCTCAAAGACATCTAAATGAGGTAAGTCAAAACTTTTATTCTTCTTACAAACGCAGATTGAAGAGGGGAAAAAGTGGAAGAAAAAACCTACAAAATAAACAATTGCAGACTGTTTAAAAGAATACTAATTAGTGCAAAAACTTTAGTGTTAATATGCATTATAGAAACAAAAATAACATTTATCGTTACTATTATTATTACATATTTCAAGGAAAATCACGATAGTCAATATAAGAAAAGTGAGATATACAAGTATCAAGCGTGTTCACCAGCAACACGGAACGAATATCGGAATCGCTTTTTGTTTCCTATTTTGGATAGTGACTTATTTATTTTACAACTAATGTCTCTAATATAGGCGGACAATGCATTTATAATTTAAAAATTGGAACTTTAAATGTAAGTAAAAGCTCTAATATTTATAAATGTGACATATTAAGAAAAGTATTACGGGAACAACTAGTACACATTTTATGTGTCTAAGAAATTGCTGAGTGTGATATTCAGGTGTACAATTATACTTATATAAAAAATTATAATGTAGTACAGCATGTTGGACTGGCGTACGTTATCAGAAATGATATAATATGGTAGGACGTTCTAAAATCACCTGATGGTCGTCATTATTTAATCAAAGTGGCAGGACTTATTATATTTAATATATATTGTCATAGTGGAAACAATTTCCAAAAATAACGTCAAGCAGATTTAAGTAATTTGATATATAATCTGCAAGAATATGGACGCGGCCTTACTATAATAGCGGGTGATTTCAACTCAATATATAATCATAAGTATTCTACATCAAAACATAATTATAGTCACAATTTAAAAAAATATAGAGGACACTTTTTCTTTACATGAAATTTAGCCTCATCTCCACCCGTCCAAACCTTTATTTACATATTATTGTCACAATAGTAAAAGCCGTTTAGACTACCTATTCGTCATCTCCAATGTGAAAACGATTGAAGCAATTAAACTTGCTTTTTCTGGCCATCAGTTGTTGGTATCTAGAATAGAATGGACATTATCATTACATCTTCGTCATACATTCGAGTGGCGTTTAAATGAGAACTTCCTAAAACTGGGATGTTTTGTTCAATATACCTCTAATTTAATAAATGAAACTGCAGTGTTAATTACAAGCTATGGAAATCCTTT
>JAGDQP010009728.1:27470-58014 GCA_022664845.1 Lepisma saccharinum | reverse complement strand
TGGCGGATGACGTGGAAAGGATCTCTGGGCCTTCTGGTACTTTTATGAACTGGTAGTGTGTATCAATGTATCGTCTGAGGAAGGTGTTATTAGAACATTGAAACTGTAACGTTTGCTGTGTCTTTTTGCAATAAAATTAAGTGTAATAGCCTTGTCAGCCTGCTTTAATTAAATTAAGTATGGATAATTTCAGAGTGGTTTTAAAATAAGCGAGTGGTTTCAGAATTCCTGATAATACAGAGATTCAAATACCCCCCCGTTTCTATTTATAAATTTGTATTAGGGTTCAAAATTGCCGACTTCAAGAATGGTATCGTACCATTACACAGCTGGCACTATCCACGTAGTACCCATTACGAGTATTTTATCTCCATTTTGCAAGTATTGAAAAGATGAAGGGGATGCTTGCACACTTTTAATTCACAATGTGTACACAGAGTGTTATAGAAATCGACCTACAAATTTAGCAGGTTAATTCCTGACATAATTGAATTCTGTGTCGTTTTCGAGATACAGGAGTCTCGAAAATTTACATTAGTAAAATGAAAATTTTAATATTTCTTGATAAATCATAAACAAGCCATTGAAATTGCTCTTTGAGAGCTACTTTCTTTTAATATAGAATAAATTGGAAAGTAAAACGCGAATTCGTTAGGTTAGCAGTGTTGCTAGCCTGATATATTATTGTAATTTCTATTTTTCAAATGGCACTTCGTCAGTTTATTGGTTATTTTCTATCCCAAAGTGAAGATAATTTTTATTTATATGAGCATGTAATGCAGTATAGAAAATTGTAAAGTTGAAAATATACATTTTGAGTATTTGACGTCCTATATTGTTCATAGTTTGCAACACTGAAATCTTCGTTGCACGTGTAATATTTATCATCACTAGTGGATATAAAATACCAAATAAATAAATGACAATTTCACAAATTAAAAATTTCATTTGAGGTTGGAAATGCTGTTCAGCAGATGGCAGCACTACTTAACTTAAAATATCTACCATATTGATACTTATTAACTGCCGTAAAAGTAATTTTATTTTAACCTATTCTTTATAATTTATCTAGTTATTAGTTTTATTTATCAAGGTAAGAAGTTGATTTTGGGTCCCCAGTTGGAAACACTGTATCTTGAAAACGAAGCAGAATTCGACAGGTGATAAGAACATATTTTTCCTTTTGTTTTTTGTGTCAGGAATTTACCTACGAAGTTTGTTGATCGAATTTTGTTACACCCTGTGTTTTATTGAAGAAACTTGGCGGATTAATATCTGATATCAAAATAAGAACAATTGGTAATATGAAAATCTGGCGATAAACGCTTACTTTTCAAGATACAGGGTTCAAGCCCAATCAACGTTTTACAGTGGTAGAGGATATAAATGTTTCTCGACGTACCAGAAACTTACAATAATTTAATTAAAGTTAGTTTGTGTAAAGACGAGCTCGAACAAAATCAATGGATGATGATAGGATAATTGCTGTAAGGAAAAAAAAGTTGGAGGAAATGGGAAAACTACGAGAAAACTTACGCACACAGTGTTTGTCCACCACAAAGCCACATAGCAAGAGCCGGGACCGAACCGAGGGCCCCACACACCAGAGGTGAGAGCTCTACCACTGAGTCACCGCGACCCCACTAACATGGATAGAACCGAGGGCCCCACACACCAGAGGTGAGAGCTCTACCACTGAGCCACCGCGGCCCCACTCACATTAAAACTTGATATAGTTTGGCTTAAAGCTGTTGCCAATGTAATATAATAAAGTAAGGATGTCCCCTGTGTGATGCGCACGCTCGCTGAACGGATCATGGGAGATGTGGAAGTAGCTCTCCACATATTCTCGACCTACGACACGACCGCCTTTACCTCCCAAGGTGCACAAAAGTACCAAGGGTGACTCTGGTACTCAACTTGAACCCAAGAGCGCCAGAGATTGGAGTACTGAAGAGAAGTCTCCAGCGTCCTGGACGAGATTTGAACCCGAATTGCAAAATACGTGGTCAGTCAGAAATGACATCACTCAAATTTGTAATGAAATTATGCTACAGTTATCCGTCCAGTTTGAAAGCCGTTACTTGAGCCTAACCGCGGACTAGCAGCAATATAAAAATGATCTTGTGCTGGCATCTAATGAATTAAGTCGTCTTTTATGGAAAAAGGTATTGTAACAGAGTATAGTATGTCGAGAAAGATATTGAATTAAAAGTTTAATTTTATTTGCCTTTTATATCAGTTGAATATTTTGTAAATGACATTTTTGTTTACTATTAATATTTAATATAAGAAGAGCCCTCTATAATGAAATACTTTTAAATTTTGGCTACAAAAATTGCAGTAGTATGAAAATTCCGTATATGTGAACCATGTGAATGTTGATCCAATGCATCCTTAAGTTAATTAAAAGGGGATGACAAGGTTATTACGCTAAATTTTGTTAATTTTATATTTTCTTTCAAAACATTTTAGTTTTATGGTTTCAGCAATTAGAATTATATAAAAATATTATACCTGCTATTTCCAGTTCCTGTCTAAAACTAATTAATTATCTCGCGAAACTTGAAAAGTGTCTGCTTGCAATTCCTAGGTGTTTATTATCTTCAGAGATTTTGAAGTGTTACATCGAGTATTGTAGTGGACTTCTCGAGTATTGTAGTGGACTTCTCTACTCACAAATGTCGCTGGTATCGAAATTGTATGCGAAAACGTGGATGCTACACTGTAAAAACTGTACCTTTGAATTGGGAGTACAAAATTGGAATTTTGTACTCCAAATGTTCGAGAGACAGTGGCGAACCCAGGGTTGTTTTTAGAGGGTCAGTTATTTGCCTCTTATTTCTAGGAAGGGAACAGATTAATAGAAACAAAAATGAAGGTAAACTATGAACCCCTGTGCCCGTCACTGATTCTCAAAAATTGGGAGTACATTATACTATTTTTAAGAGGCAATGACGGACGCAGTGATTCATATTTTACCTTTATTTCCTTTCTATTAATATGTTTCCTTCCAAGAACTGGGAGGCAAATAATCCCCTCTAAACCCAACCCTGGGTTCGCCACTGTCTCTAAAATATTGTGAGTACAAAATTCCAATTTTGTACTTCCAATTCAGAGGTACAGTTTTTACAGTGTATATTTATTATTCTACGGACTAACATTGAAACAGTCTGCGCTCCAGCTCACGTAACGACTTGTTGTGAATAGGCTTGGAGCTTCTTTTTGTCTTCTTTATCGTCTTAAGTATTGTCCGTCTCTCCGCTTTTTCTCTTCAACGCTTCCTAAGCAACTGTGTCCAGTTCAAGAGTGTGCTGGACTTGACTTGCTCGAGTCCCTTGTTAAATATTTATATTTGTCCCTCCCGAGTCCTTTTGTTAAGATTGCAAGCGAGGAAAATCAACAAAATGAACGTACTTCTCTCTGAACACATAGTATCACAGTCATTGTATTCGTCACATAGTTTCCATTATTAAATATAATATAAAGACGATACACTACTATTCAATCAATATGCACGGCGATAACATATGTTCACTGTATTTATTCTTATGCGCCACCGTGTGTATGTGTAATTTAGTGCCTTATTCCGTACATTCAGTGATTTTCGAAGTAACTTGAGATCCCCTTGTTAAATTATTTGGAGCACACCCTTGGTCCAGTTAATATTTTCCATTCATCAATATATCTGCAATTCATATGCTTCCAAATTTCTTATTTTTCCTGCTACGTCACTATACAACACAATGCTCCATACAAACGTTTAATTAATCTTTTCTTTAACTGTTCTTCCATCAGCTTACAAAGAAGATTCTATTTGATATTTTCTTCCTTTGTCATTGCTATTATCGTCTTTATTTCCTGCCCACGATTCGTATCATCTCTTATAATAGTTCTAAGATATTTAATTTAGATATTTCTTCTACTTTTCTCTCTTCAAATTTTCATGCTTACTGAGGTTTCATTTGTTGTGAAACCCATTTCCTTTGTCTTCTTTACCTTAATCTTCATTCCATGTTCCTCAGAGCTTTCTTTCAGAGGTCTTAACATTTTGTTAACCGTATTGATCACATCTGTCATCCTGATATGCACTTTCCATTGATTTACATGGGACTCGGCTTATGTCTCTCGCAAAATAAGTTTTAGCTCCTTTGATAGTGAACCTATAGCAAAAGGGACCTTTCATTCCCACTCATGGTATTCGTCCGTCCGTGTCCAGAAATTAAATCTTGGGAACTACAAGGTGTAGAGAAATGCTTGAAGACTCGTTCAAAAGATCTTGGCTAGACTAGCTCAGAGCTCTTGAAACCGTCTTGATTGGCTCAGTGTTGCCAGCCTATTTTCTAAAAAAAACAATTGTTCGTATTGGTTCCATTCAATTAAACCTAGCTGTGGTAACCTTAGCATAAGCATTATTCGACACAAGTACTGTCGATTTTCTCGCACCTAGGCAATGCAGTTGTCAGTGTTGCCAGAATATTTTATAAAAAATAATGTTTGCGTGGCTAAAATGCTATCCGCCTTTGCGATTGTTAGTGGAATTGCAGTTCTAGCTTATTTAACCTCTGTTTTCGTCTTGTTCTCCGTAAGGTTAATATTGACTCGTTATGTTTTATGAAATGTAATATTATATGCACGGCCAATATATTTTGTCTTGAACGTATTGTACTGTATGAGGGATTTGGTGCAGAAATCGTGTAACCCACACTACAACGTTTTTTGGAACAAGGATCATAAGTTACATGTACGTGGTAAATCCAGTATTATTGCCAACAAAACTATTGAAGGCACTCAGGGTGATATTTGTTATACAAATCTTTGCATTTTATATGAATTTAAAAGTCAAGAAACACAAAATATAAAAAAAAAGTATTTGTAGGTTACACAATTTTTGCAGTAAGCTTCTAATACATAGATAGCTATTAGTAATATAGTATGTTTATTTATTTGAAGAAACTCGAGTTTGGCGAAATTCTATGGGTGAAAATATTAACCAACATATAGCACGTGTAAGGAAAACTTCAAAATCCCTCTCCTGAAAGGCAATTCCCATATACATTAATAGAAGGTGCGCACCAAGATGGTGAGGTGATTAACACCGTTAAGTGATGTTAATTCTATGAAAGGAGAAAGATGGTCTTTTCTTCCATATCTTCTGCACCCAATGTGTTTGATTTTTCTTCAGACAACTGTAACGCCTCTTAATTATTGAAGCATATCTTTAAAATCTTTTGTACGTATATATTAAATAAAGTGAGTGAGTGGCAACACTTGATTCTTGTTTCATTCCTCTATGTATTGGTGTTTGTTCTGTCACTTCTATGTAACGCTGTCGAACCGCTCGACTCCACCGACGAGACTAACGCTCGAGTCGAGTCGCTGCTCGAGATTTACTCACTAATAACCGAGCGTGAGGCTGTGTGAGCAGCAACTCGTCTCGTCTCGAACACGTTCAGAGCACCGACTCGACTCTGCTCAAGCAGATACTTAGCACCACCAATTCGACTCGTCTCGAGCAGATAATGGGTACCAAATCGACTGGATTCGAACACATAGAGAGCACCAATTCGACTCGACTCGAGCAGGTACTGAGCACAGGGTCGACCCGGTACTGCGTACCGACCCGACTCGACTCGAGCAGATAGTGAGCACCGACTAGTCTCGTCTCAAGTCTGGTCGAGTCTCGACTCTAGTCGAGCGAGTCCTTGACATCCCTACTTTGACTCTGTCTACCTTTCTTCTTTGATTAAAATGAAAGTTCCTTATGATTCCTCTATCGTTTTAATTCAACGCTTGCCTTTGTGCGTTTGGATTTGCCCGTTGACTGGACTGCATGCATTTTCTAAGTCGTTCGCTTTCCTATACATTTACATACGTGTGTGTGTGAGAGAGAGTGTGTGTAAGAGATTTGTAATTCTTTTGCTCTATTTAACAGACATTCTTGTAAATCAAACCAACGAAACATGTCAAGAGTGATAGACATGTAAAGTAAACCAAGAAAACATACGTTAAAGTTTCCGAAGGACACAGATGCTGTTACTGTACGGAGATGATGAAGAAGAAAAGGAATGTGTCTAAGTAGCCAAGAAAATACTCCAAAACTTATCTATATGAATATTAGACACGCACACTGAAACGGAAAGTGTTTCCACAGATAAATATCAAAGCAACAATCTTTTTTCTTCCGAGTTAGAAATATGTATAAATGTGCAAAGAAAAAAGGCTTGAGAGAACAAAGTAATGTTGACTTGAGAATATTCAAGGCTTTTAGAGCAGAAAGCAAATAAATGTGAACTTGCGTGTGTGTGGAAGACAGTAAATAAAACAAAAAATAGGGTAATAGGAGGGGGATGAACGGCCTTGATGAGTCAAATCCTAGCCTCCGGATAAGGGCTCCATGTTGGTTTAGAGCCTCTAGTCCAGGGGGCTATGAATAGCGCCAGGCAGCCAACAGTTTGCCTTAATTTGCTGTGCGGGGTCGATAAAAAGAAGCCATGGCAAGATCCCAAGTAAGGAACTGGGAGGAATCGTTCTGTAAAGTGGTCGGAGGGGGGCGAGGGACATCGAAAGACGGCAAAATCTACGAAAGAAGGGCAACTGAAGTTCTAAATAAGCAACAGAACAAAGAGATAAGATTCCTTTTTTTTCTGCAATGGAGTTACACAACTCTTTTATTCACCCTTATCTCGTAATCCTTCTCCTTCGTGTTTGATGTTTGTGGTCTGAAAGAGTTTTGCACTCATTAAAGGCTGGATGATACCAAAACTCTTGTGTTTTATGATGTAAAGAAATCCACACGATGGCAATACAGATGACATAATCAGAAACATTTTTTCTTCACAATATTTGAAATATGTTGATGATAATTTTATTACCGGTAATAAGTAGTGAACTTATTCGAAGTTTCGTAATTTAATCAGATTTCGTTTTCATGGAGCAGATCAAGTGAAAACACCTGAGTAATAAACGGATGACATTCCAAATGCTGATGTAAATAAATGTAAAACTATTTAATACTCAAACTCTAATATGAATTAAGAAAATACTATTAGGCAATTATAATACAACCAGCTACCAGTTAGGTCCCAGTATCTGCAAGGAAACTACGAATACGTTAATAATTTGAAATTCACATAGAAAAAAAATGTCAGGTGCCGTGACCGGGATTCGAACCCACACTCCGAGTTGCGGGTTGGGTGTGCTGTGCATCACACCACATTAGTGATTAATTTAAGGATTAAATGTATTGGTTTTTGGACATTTTGGTATGTTATCCAATTTTCCTCTTAGACGTAGAATTGCTTAAATCATGAGTGCTATACATTAATCATGCTTTAAGCAATTACGCCATTTAGTGAAGAACCAATACGCCAGAAGCTCTAGATATATTCCTTAATTGGCAACAGTGGTAATAAAAGTCCATGAATAGATTTCAATATTAACGAACCACTAACGTCTTCCAGACAAGATTGCTGTTGTTGTTGGACTAATTTTCTCGCAAGTAATAACGTTTAGTTTTCTTAATAATACGGTAGTGTTTCATGTATCATAAAGTTATGTTTTCACGGAGATAGTTTACGAATCGCTAGTGTGTACGGTGTTACCCAATTGCAACCGTCATATTATCAGTAGATTGGTAGTAAGGCTGTTGCCACTTGGTAACTTCTGTTGTCGTGCACACTTACGGCTCATAAACTATCCCCCTGAAAACATAGCTTTTAAACATGACATAAGTTAGAATTACGAAAGAATATCAACGTTCTTACATTGTTTGAAACTTTTACGCGGGAAAGATCTAGCGGAGAATCACGATGTACTGAATGAAGTGGAAGAGCCAATGGGGGTAAGCGAAAGAAAATAAGAGGAAGAACTAAGAGGCAAAATAAGATGAAGGTGAAAGGGAGAAAGGCATGGCCTAGAAAGAAAGGAAAAGTGAAAGAGATGACCATTCTACATACAAATAAATGAGAGGAAAACTGTAAAGAATGCGCTGATAAAGAACGGGAACATTTTGAATAATACGGGGTATCTTGTGAGCACAAAATTCTTTAGCTTTGATCCACGGATTAAGATATATGTAGATTACTAGTCAAAGTACCCGCCCGCTGGTGCGAGGTGAAAGAAAAACACTGATAAGTTTGCTGATGCTAATATTACAACACCTATAACTGTTACTACGACTACTACAACTACTAATACAACTAATATTACTACTATCTACAGCTAATAATACAATTATAACAACTACGACTACAATTACAACATCAACAACAACAACAACAACTACTACTAATACTAGTAATGCTACTTAATTCATTATGCTTTTAAAAATTAATCTATATATGAAATTCTGCTTGTTTGTTTGATAGCTCTACAGTTTCACACCCACTTACAGATTGGAACAAAATTTGGCACACGTATTCCTTATGACATAGAAGGATTAACTATGACATTAAAAGATTGTCAGCACCCTTCAAAGTGGTAAAAATCACTCATTATATTGTTTATAACAATTAAATTAATAATTAATTTCCATGTTTAATTCGAACAATGTGAATTAAATAAATAGTTTAGAATTTTTTAAATTGAAATTTTGATTATTGAAAACCAGAAATATTTAGATTTGATGTTTAAAAGCAGATTAAACCTAATATTATTAATACAGTATTTGAAAAAAAATGTTATATATAACATATGGGTAAATACTAGTACCAATAGTAGTAATAGCAGTAGCCGTTGTTGTTATTCTTTCAGAACTGTTAGTGTTGCCAACGTATTTTATTGACCCCGTATCAACGGACGGGCAAGTCAGCTACTTAAATCTAAATATTTCTGGCTTGTAACAATCAAAATTTGAATTTAAAAATCTAAATTATTTGTTTAATTCACATTGTTGTTCGAAATTACAAATGGTAACAATTTATGTATTTCATTATTATTATCAATGAATTGAATATTTTTCGATTGTTTGCGATGATTTTTCGATGATGGCTGTGAAACATTTTAATGTAGTAGATAATTCTTCTTGGTCCTTAGAAACGTGTGTGCCAGATTTGGTTCAAATCCGTCAAGGGTGTAGGTTTGTATAGCAGACATACAAACAAACGTTCCAACATACAAACATAATTTTGTTTTTTGAAGAAATTAACGGATATTACGACTAACCCGATGTTTGTAAGAATAATGAAATCTCGACGACTAAGGTGGGCAGGCCATGTAGCTTGGATGACTATCGTGGTTAGTAATCCGGAGGGAAAGATACCGTTGGGAAGACCGAGACGATATTGGGAGGATAATATTAGAAGGAATCTTCGAGAAGTAGGTGCTTGTGACGAAAACTGGCTTGATCTTGCTCAGAATAGAATCCCATGGAGAACGTTTGTTACTGCGGCGATGAACTTGCGAGTTCCTTAAACCATAGAGTAAGTAAGTATACATAGAAGATGAAAAGAAAGGTATGACAGAACATTTAAAAGAGCAATTTGTACCAGCTGTTATAACACAACGAGAAGATCTGCATAGCTTTCAAGTCATCCAAAAATTCCTTCCTTTTGACTTTCTTTTTACCATTAATTTCCTCAGTTAATTTCAGAGGACATTTTTTCCCATCTTTAAAATTTCTGTGAGTATTTTCTACACAGCATCAGAATTTAACTGAAGCTCCTTGTCACATATCACTCGTATCAATGAACGCATGCCGTCACACGGTTAATACTTATGTCTGATCTTACGGAAACAACCATCCATACAAAAGATCATACATTTGTCGACGTTAAGGAAATCATTGGTCGCTTGTTAGACATGAAATTGTGATGATGGTCAGAATACCTCATGCTGGTGAGGAGCAGCCCAGACGCATTGACAGCCCTACCAAATTTAAACTGAAGGCACCCACACCATCGCGTATCCAATACTTGCCTGAACTGATACCACATGACCCAACTGGAACAATGTATCGTAAGGTTGACCCCAAATGTTCATGCACGATAAATTTGAATCGCAACTATTCAAATCAAACAAATTTAGGCCAGTCCTTTAGTGTTCACCTAAAGTGTTTCTTAAACCAGGTGAGGAATCTAGTTTTATTGACAAATCTAAACAGGGCTACTCTGTTGGATATGCTAAAGCTGCATCGATCTAGCGAACGTCCTCTGGTCAACTTGCTGACAGATCTTTCTGCCTTAATATTTAATTCAGTGATACCTTATTACACTGTAGACCACTGTAGTCTTATTACACTGTAGTCTTTCTTTCCGTACAGACTGAGATATCCAACGAAAATCACAATCTTGTAAGAGTGCTTGCCGATTACAACCATCCCTCTTCGTTGCTGATGCAGCGTTGGACCAACACTTCGTACGACCAACAGCCTCTCAAGCAGCAAGAACCGGCGTACGACCAACACCCCAGGGCAAAAATCTGTGTTGGTCGAACGCCGTGTTGGTGAAACGCCGTGTTGGTCCAACGTCGGTTCTACGAAGTGTTGGTTTCATGCCAGTGTTGGTGCAACGCAGTGTTGGTTCTACTCAGGTGACCAAAATATAATTTAAGATAACATTTTTTATTACATTTTTTGGCTTTATATATCTTGGCCATTGTCAATTTTATTGTTGGTCCAATGCCGTGTTGGTCCAATGCCGTGTTGGTCCAATGCCGTGTTGGTCCAATGCCGTGTTGGTCCAATGCCGTATTGGTTCAACGTCGTGTTGGTCCAACGCCGTATTGGTCAAATGCCGTTAGGCCTTACGCCGGTGCCAATACACACTAGAGTTTTTTTTATAAACATTATTATTACATAATTATTTCATTATTATCAAGATTTGTGTTTTACCGTGTTGGTCGTATGCCGGTTATTATTGTTGGTTCAACGCCGTTGGCTCCGTATTGGTCCAACACCATGTTGGTTCAACACCGGGTTGGTCCTACGCATGTAAACCCCTTGGTTTTCCTAGTATAGCGGTTGTTTAAATACTCTCTTGGCGAAGTTCTATGGTGAAACCCCAGAACATTTGCAATTTCGGAGTGTAAATGACCCATTCGATTGGCACCTACGATTTGGCCAAGGTTCAACATCAGTTAGATCATGAGGCGTGAACATTGTGCCTGTTTCCTGGTAATTGGCGCGTTTCTTCAGTCAAACTATACATGTGGTGGTTGTTGGTAAATTCTTTTATGATCACACTACAGGAGGCGATGTAACTTTGAAACAAAAGGGTTCGGAAATTCATCTGTCACTTCAATGTATATCCCAGGAGGCAAATCAATATGCTGCTTGTTAGTTTTCCAAATTAAACTATGTTTGCGTTTACATTACTTAAGTTTGTTGATAAAATCATTTCAGTTCAGTGATTAAGTATATTAACAGCACTGGAAAGAAATGTGATTTGAATGTTATGTCAAATACATCCACACAAATTCAATTCTACTGCATGAATTGGATTGGGATTGAACATGTGGGATGTGGTTTGTAGCAAAACATATTCGTTTACTAATTTCAACTTTACTGCCATAATAAAGCTAATTCTATTGGAATTGTGAATGCGTTAAGTTTAATATTGTAAACAGTTAAATATCTGTATAAATCAACAGGAAACAAATATTTCACTACAACAGAAATGTTTCAAGAAAAAGCTTTAGTGGACATCCTAGAAAAAAATGGTAATTGGTTAGTGTATCGGAGAACCGGGATCGAATCTTGGCATGGTTAAGTTTTTTTTAGTAATTAAAAAATGATTTTAAAAAAACAATTTTCTTTAAGACAGACTAAAAAGTAAAAAAAATAATAAATTTATGAATCGGAAAATAAAACCGTGGGTGCTCTTAGATATTATGATTTTATGATAAAGTAAGCAAGAGCACCCACGCTTTTATTTTCCGATTCATAAATTTATTATTTTTTACTTTTTAGTCCATCTTAAAAAAGCGTGTTATTTTAAAACAGCGTGTTTTTATGTATAATAGATGAATATTAAACTCCCTGCGAGATAGGCAACCCAAACTTCACACTATAGTTGCGGCGTTGCGTGCATTTAAGGGTAATTTTCAATTAATTAATTACAGTAAACTGTATTATTGTGTCGTATATCTAATGATTGAATATGTTATTGTCATCGCAAGGAAGAGAGTTTTCAAAATTTCAAAGAAATCGGATGATGGAAAGTGAGTTAAAAATCATTACAAGATTTGTACCAGAGATGATTACAGAGCAAGTTAATATAAAGCGTTTATTAATAATATTTTCTTCTTTATACGCGTTGGAAAATTTAATAAAATTAGTGACCAAGGGTTAGGTTAGGTTAGAAAAGTCTGGTTAGGTGTGTGTCCTTATTGACCACGCGATTTAATTATGTTCTTTCGGATTTTAAAATATATGACTTTCTATGTTGAAACGCTAGCATGTCGATGTGCACGTTTGTCTGTCAGTCTACAACGCAATCGGAAGCCTGTTCCAAATCAGGTAGGAAGAAACTGTTTAAACGTTAGAGTTCGGCCACCTCTGTTTACACAGTTGTTTGTACCTTGGTGGAGGCGACAGCCTTTGTTTGGTATTTTTGCACTGTATTCTTCCACTTTTTTCATGTTCACATTTAAAACGCTTCAGATACCCATACTACTATACAAAATGTGGCTAAAATATTTTTTGACGGTACCGTACAAAGGGGAACTTGTGGGGCTTATGGGAAACCTGACATTAAATAAGTTACATCTAAAAATAACACCCATGTAATGAGTAAATAATCAGCTATTTTTTATTGCACTGCTAAGGAAACAAAGTCCATATCTGGTGCAAAATATCTCATGTACATATTTATGTTGCTGAGAAAACAAAACAAAACCTCAGATATCCTTATTTTCAAGAAAATGCAAATTCTGGTAAATAGTGTTTGGAAAACCTTTCTATAGTTGAGCGGAGGAGTCAGCACTATAACATGCGAGAGAACATACAATTTCCAAGAAACTAACATGAGTTTTCTGTCTTTAGCCGTTGCAGTTTTCATTTCAAAGACTATTTTCAAAATGTTCTTCAATTTTAAGGTGGAAATGTGGCTACTTTCATCTCTGCGTTATGTTTTATCCCTCCTCCCCTCTGGGTAAAAAGTTTAATTCGCACACTGCATATTTTCACTGCATAATAACATAATGTGTTTATGACGACAGACGTTTTGTAACTTTTTATGTTATAGGATCAAGTTCTTTCTAGCATTATTAGTGACATTCTCTTTGTATTTTAAAACATGTCGTTTGAATAATTTTACAAAACTTTGTATTGAAATTCCCCCAGTTGTCTTAGTAATGATTTACCTTATTTTGCACTTCTATGTTCTACCCTGTTTTGTTGCATATCATTTCATTTCTCTTCATAACAACCTCAGCATTTCAGTCATAGTTTCCAAGGGAGCAATATGTTGTTATAGGAAGCATCAAGTAGGGGAAACACTTTCCCTTTTCAAGTTACCCCCACTATTGGCGTTTCTTGGAAACTGTCTATTTGATTTTGTTCTTGCTATACTAAATACTCATGAGTCTATGTGGCTAGAACACTAGAAACATTTCTCGCAGTTTTCTCATACCTGGCGCTCTGAGGTGCACTCAGTTTCAAATAGAATTGAGTACTGGAGTGACCTTGGTATTCCTGAGCACATTGGGAAGTAAAGGCGGTCGAGTGTGGGACTGATTAACCCACCTCACTTCCTGCTGTAGGCCGAGAATGTGTGGAGAGATAGCTCCACATTCCCGATGCGCCATTCATGGAGATAGCTGTTTTAAAAGTAAATACTCAATCGTGTGTGTGTATTTTGACATAAATGAATGTCAGAAGGCAGGAGAAATACTAAACAACTGTAAGTGCATTTAAAAAAATCAACAGTACGAAAGTGATGCAGACAAGTAACTAAACCGATTCCAAGTTTTACTGTTTATTTTATACGTTTCAGTATTGGCATTGAGTCTATAAGTTTAAGCGATAAATATCTATGCATGTTTATTTATTAACAAAATTAAATTTAAATTTATTTGTTACCTCTAGGCAACTTTTAGCTCAGATCGGAGGAAGTGAGGATGAAATCAATCAGGGCCTATTTTGAAGGCACCATCCCAGCATGCGAGACTCAGAAAAACTCTGGGAAAACCTCAGTCATAATAGACGATCGCTTGGATCGTTACGAGATTTTTCCAAGATTTAAGGAAATGCAATTGCAACTGATCTAAAACTGTTCTGTATTTATTAAGGACTTGCCTAGCGTAGGGATACTTAAAAGGTGGGAAGCATAAACTGATGGGTCGAGGATGGTTTCTGGTAAATTTTCTTCTTTAGTATTATAATTTGTAAAGAAACAACAAGAGCGTGTGAATGGAAGTCTCTTCAGGGGGTTTTAATAAAGAAGCACCCTCGAAGTTCATGAATAATTCAAAATTTGTGTCATTACTCATGGACATTTACGTATAACAGCCACAGTCAACCTGCAGTTTGCTCGTGAAAGTGTGTAGGAGTATAACGTATATATAATAATAATGAAGACCTGGATTGAAAAACATCCCTGCCCACCGGAGTATTTTTTCAGGAGGATCAAAAAAAACATGATAAGTACTTGGGAAGCCATTCTATTCAGCTGACATAATTTTTTATTTAAAAATAGTTTTTAAGTTACGTTATTTCATTATTTCATCTTAACTTAAGGTAAATTTAATCATAAATATTACCGAATAACTTAGACGCAATCAAATCTATACCAGTAGTTATCGAGTGTTGTATCTAAAGTTTTACCCTTACACATATAATGGAGGTTTAGCCCAAATCATTTGAGCACTGTTAGCTCTACTGTTTTTGTTCCAGGAACCTATAGCAGGTCGTGGATAAAAAAATTAGTAAATAAAATAACAAGTACTAGATTCATTACTCATCATATTTGGTTAAAATTACTTAGTCTATTTTTTCTGTGTAGTGTGATCTCAGTCTCAAAATACACGTTTACTTGTAAAACGCTTATAAATGGAAAACAAATACATATTCAGTGACACTGGGTGGAATGCACTATCAGTTAGAGGGTAAGTTCATCATGGCCGCCATCTTGAATTCAGACATTTTAAATCTTAGTCGATTTTATTAAAATGATAAGATAAAATTAATTGTATGGGCAGTAACTGCATTATGACTTAACCTCGTACCGTTTCTTTTTAATGAGAAGAGGGTCATGCAATATTTTAATCTGAGTTTGAATTTTACGAGACATACATTGCTGAAATCAGTTTTGTCATATATTTAATTTGAGCGAGATAGTGGGATGTGATAATAATATGCGTAGTTGATTCGAAAGTCTGGAAACGCTCGGTTCTTTTTTAAACAGTGCCAGAAATGAAAACCTAATGCATACTACTGAGTACTGGGCACCATATATGCATTGTACATGCTGCCCATTATCTGGTTAAACATCTATTCATTGCCACTATTGGACCCGGTGACCCATTTCAGCTCTGGAAATCACTATGCTAAATTTCGTATCTGTGGCTCTTATAAATTCCGAGATCACTAACATATGAACCGATTCCGATATTAATCAAAATATTGACTCAATCTAATAATTGTAAAATTACTCTAATTTGGGAAAGGTAACTCAGCTTTTTATGAACAAAAAATTATTAATTGGGCGAGGAAGCCCTTAACTGCAGGCTATTTCTTTGAAAAAAAAAATCCGTTTTAAATCTTTTGAAATTTTCATTTCTGAAAGAAAATGGAAAGAAAAGTCACTCTTGCGGAAGGCAGTGAAGACCCTTTTATGAATGAGTCATACGACATCATCACTTTTATAATTTGTATTCCTTTAAGAACACACAACAAAGAAAGAATACTGAAATTTTTAGCCTAGAGTGCAAAAAATAATAAAACTATTTTCCTGAGTTGAATAGGAAGAGTGTGTACACCTGGTGCTCGACAAAGAAAGCCAAGCTCTAATAAAGAATTAAAAAAAAAAAGGATTTAAAAAGGGAGCTGAAAGAAGAGAGAGTCATTAAAAAAACTCTTGCTAGAAGGAGGAAGAATCGATTTTCGCTTCCGGGAGGGACTTGTATTTAACCCTCTTTCACCTGATAACGCTGGGAAATTAACGGGCAACGATCCAGGTTGAAGAGAAGCTGTAAAAAGTTGCTTTCTTGCTTTTCCTGCTCTTCCCGGTTTCTGCTCCCGTACGAGATCACACAGGGAAGTAAAATCAAAGGGACATAAATATTTACCGTAGAATGAGGTAACTTTAGTACCTGGGGGTAATTTTGGTGGTTCTGGATATCTGTTACACTTTGATACTCACTATGATAACCTAATATACAGTTCCTTCCAGGGCGGTAATTATAAAATATGGAAAAAATATTAAAGGTATGTATTAAATAGGTCCGCACATCGTAGTTTGTAGGTACAAATTGCGCCATGTTCAGAGCTGTTTAACACTACACTATGACATGAAACTTGTCTGGTTGTGAGTTGCAAAGCGTTATCAGCAGTCAAAACAAGCAAGTGGCGCCAAGGACGCAGGTTTACGGTAACCACAGTCTATGCACAAATTCCGGTTTCATATTTACACACCTGGTACTTCAATTGTGATTACTTAAAAGTCAACACCGTTCATGTCATAGTGTTCAGATATGACATTTGTGACGAGACTGCCGTAAATTCGAGCGAATGTAGCTCCAAAATTATGCATGCCTCGAAATGTCATTAAATGAACATTTTTCTTGTTTTAATGTAAAAATAATAACCTTCAGAAGTTTCCGTCATTATTGCAGGGATATCCTGTATACTCAAAGTGAAAAATAAAACTGTAATTTGTTCCAAGAATGCCAAACAGGATCTTTCAAAATATAGTAAGAATTTATCTCACCATCTACCTATTTCTATAATCACTTTACTTCTGAAGTCTTGACAAGTCAAATCGGACCTTACAACATGTATTATTAAATTATTTACAAGTTAATATTCAATACACCAACGAAAGAAATAATAAGAAATTACAGCATTAATAACGACACACTTGTAGGCGAATGTAACAAAAGATGAGCACACAGAATAATTAAAAATTCGTTTAGCATTTTGCAACTAATATTTTTATTCAGTCCAGGAGCTCCTAAACATCGCAATTAATACTGAAGAAAGCTGAAATTGAAAACAAACAAACAGAACGGTTTTTTTTCTGCTGTTTTTTTTCTCTATGATTGCAAAAGCTGGAGTGTGACCGTGGTAAATGGATATGAATTGCGAGTGTTTGAATATAAAAATTTTCTGAAAGATATACGGACCGGAACGGGCTGAGATGACTGGAGGATGAAGGCAACTGCATAGTGAAGAATTCCACAGGCTTTGCGATTAAGACTAATGAAATCAAGATGGATAAAGTGGGTCGGATGACTCCATGTGAATCGGATGGGGAAAAAACGTTCCACCTTAGTTGGAAAACTGGAGGGAAGAGGCCATTAGGGATATCGCGACAGTGAACTAACTAACTCTAAGTCTATGACTAAACGGAACTCGCAAGCTCATAGCTGCAGTACCAATTGTCACCTATTGGATTCTATCCTGGACAAAACTAAGCAAGTTTCCATAATGAACATCTACTTCTCCAATATCTCTTGAAACAATGTCATCCCGACGACGTCTCGGTCTTCCAAATGACCTGTTTCCCTCTAGTTTACCAACTACGGTGGAGTATGGTTTTCGTTCCTCCCTCAATTCGAATTACATAGTCTGCCCATCTTAGCTGTCACTATTCTTATAATATCGGGGGGGATCATACAGTCTGTGGCGTTCTTCATTATGCAGTTTCCTCCATTGCCCGGTCGTCCTGTCCCGTTTCGGTAATAGTGATGAAAATTGGCTTGATCTTGCCTAGGACAGAATTCGATGGCGAGCGTTTGTTGCAGCGACGATGGACTTGCGAGTTTTATAATCCTTAGAGTTAGTTAGTCAGTTTAAGCATTTCCAATATTAAACATGGGTATTTAAGAAACATATATTGCTTATCCATTATAAGCTTCCATACAAACTCCTTCGAAAGCTTCATAATCTTGAATTTATAGGACATAGGTATTAACTTTGGCTCATCTCATTCAATAAGATGTTTATATTCTGCCCAGTTTAAACGTTGCTCTGCCAGGATTTTCAATTTGGGGATGTGTGAAGCCACAATATTAGATCATGGAAGAGTTTTACAGGATTTCTATTGATTTTTTCTAACGTAGAAGTTCTAAAGTTGGTGGTGTGTACTCTATAATTGGGAGGTTGGCAGAACCTAGTCGGAATTCCTGCCGGTTCCGGCACCTGCCACCAGACTCACTGTTTGCAGAGCTGGAGATTTTCAGAGAAATGGAGCATTACAGAGAAATGAAATTTCGTTGAACTGATACAGTTATCGCGTGTATAGCTTAAGACAAAAATGTTTTTGTTTTCGTGTATGCATTCAAGGTAAATTTTATGATGGATGTTATTGTATAATAAACTCTCAAAAATGAAGTTCTCGTATCCATTGTGAATAGTGCG
The DNA here is from genome assembly GCA_022664845.1 of Lepisma saccharinum. Taxonomy (NCBI): domain Eukaryota; kingdom Metazoa; phylum Arthropoda; class Insecta; order Zygentoma; family Lepismatidae; genus Lepisma; species Lepisma saccharinum. Next base: position 39,494 of record JAGDQP010009728.1, on the reverse strand, counting down.
AAATCCTGATAGGATGTCAGCGAAACATGTATTCGTTCCAATAATCTGAGGTAAGCATTTACCAGGCGCTCTCACGGTTAGAAAAGTTTTCGGAATGCAAGTGGGTTTTCCTGCCTTTCCTTCGGTTTACGTCAATTATTCAAATTTTAATGTAGGTAAACAGAAATTAACTTTCACGGACCAAAGTTCGTTAAGTACTTTAATAATGGGTACAGTTAGTTTTAAAGAAATTATAGTAATAACACCATTATTGTATGTAGACATTTTTGGGACATAATAATGTCCCCGAAGTGTCTGCAAACAATCCTGAAGCTACTTCTCATATTTCCTTAAAACTAATTGTATCCATTATTAAAGTACTAAACGAGCTTTGGTTCGTGTCTGTTTGTCTGCACTGAAGCATGAATAATTAACGTAAAACGAAAAGGCGGGAAAACCAACTTGCATTGAGCCCTACACAGAATATAATATAAAATTCCGCAAACATCCACATCTCAGCCTGGATTTCCAGTCGGAAGCTATGCAAATGTGGTAAGCGTTACATATTTTGTTACTGGGCTTTATTTAGCGTGTTTCATCATTTAAGTTTTCTTATCCTCTGTAGTAGAATCTTTGTTTACAATTTGACTGTTGTTTGCATTCTTTGTTCTTTCATAATTGCATCACTTCATGTTTCATTAACCTTTTTTTTTTGCTCGTATTTTTTTTTTATTTTGCTTTTATGCTTGTTTTCTCCGTGTAACAACCAACTAGTTAGACATTTGACATTCCACCTCTTTTTTTTTTTCTCTCTCTCTCTTTTTGCTCTACACATTTGCACTAGACAAACACAGTCACACACACTCATAAACGAGGAAACTTTTAAATGGTGTCACGTTCTGTCAACGATTTCCTCAACGACGCTTCAACTTGTTTTCAGGTTATAAACATGGAATGTTTATCTTGACTTTCATGTTGTTTCTCCCCCTTACTTCCTATTCCGATTCTCACCTGCCACTTCTGTCACCGATTTGTTTACGTTTCAGTTTGTAGATGACTTTTCTAAATGATTTTTCTTTTCCATCGGCTTTGTTTCTTTATTTTCTCTCTCCCTCAAATCATTAGTTAAGGGACCTTGACTTTTTCTGTTCTCTTTTTACGTGATATCCGTTTTGCTGTAACACAGGCTATCGTTTGAAGATCTAAAATTTAAGCAAAAGCATGTCTCGAGAGAAACTAAATTCATGCTTGGACACAGAGACTGATTTACTTAGCGGCTTGTAACGCTACAACTTTTCCTTATGTTAATTTTTGAGTATATGTACTCAGACTGTAACTTACGCTAGCGTATGCACGGCAGCAGAGAAGAAATGACTCCATATTTGGTTTCAGAGATCTCTATTTATATGGTTTGCAATCTGGTGAAGTACACTGAGAGAAAAGTAGTGTTTCAATAAACGGATTACGTATATTTTTACAGTACTTCTACAAAAAAGTATATAATTACGTCTGGCTTTAGAGTAAAAGAAAGGAGGAACTTCATTACATCACTGTTGTGACGTTACATAGTGGAATCGTATCTGGAGTACAGTTTTTGTTCCAAATTGTACTAATTCTTACCCATGCTTATCTTAAATATCCATTTATAGATGGACTAATAATCCACTATTGATCAAAAGTACATAGATTAGTATACATCATTAGTTGGACCTTATCAATTGTCTTTATGATATTAGAACTGCATCTCTACTACGGTTTCGAGTGACCTTCCCTTCTTTCGTCTTCAGCTACAGTTGATTTTTTTACATTGTCTGCAGTTGGATTCGAACTTGCAACTTTGTGATTTTGGAGCTGGGGCTTTAACCACTACGGTACGGGGCCATTCGTGCAGAGAAACAAGTCGATTATGCATTTCTATGCCTCAAACATGGAACATAGAGACAAAGACAGTATTTTCATTATAGAATGATTTTAAACAAGCAGGCGTAAAAGTATTACGTGGGTCATTATACAGTCCTTTTTGAAAATAGAAATCAGGATGGCATAATACCAGTACGGAAAAAATAATTACAATGAAAGCCCGTTTTATGTAGGGGAAAGTTGGCGAATATCGTACAAGTTGCGAATGCCGTACAGTTGTGTTTCTTCAAATCGACAAGAGATGGTAGAACAGTTTAGCCCTATTCGTGCTGTCGCGTCCAGGGGTAGTGTCATGTGCAAGTTCCGTCTTTGTGTCTTGGCTGACATAATCGAAACGGGAAAAAAGGTAAGTGAAAATTACACTTTTTCCCTAGTGTTATCTTCAAACAGTTATCCATGACAAACTGTGAGTTTGAGATTATTAAGTGTACTGTGTTTCGTCAGTACTAATACTGTGTTTAGTGTGGTGAAATGTATTGTTTGGTGTTACATGATATGATCGTTTAACCCAAACATGGTGTGGTCGGCTAATAACGTACACAGTGTGCGGTATTCGCCACATCTCGTGCAGAAATATCTTCAAACATTAACTTTCATTGTTTTTAATAATAACCCACTCCAAAAAATGACAAGCTAAATAAGAATGGAGTACCTATGTGTAACTGCTGCCTGTAATAAGTACTTGGCGTGAAAATAAATAAATATATTTGATTTAATTTAATTATTATTAATAAATAATTAAATAATGATTTAATTTAATTAATCAATTTAAATACATTTCAACAAGAGAAGAGCTTGACCAGCAGTCGGGAAGAAATGGAACAAGACGGACAGTAGTAGCAGAACATTACTGAAAACAACGACCACTTGTCTCAACCCCGCCATCCTGAAAAGGAGAAAACACTTGGAACATCTTCAGAAGGAAAGAAGACACCAGACGCAATTACCAGGTGTATGAGCTTACACCCGCTGTTTTGTAGTCAGCGAAACACATGGTGTGTTCATAGAAAGCATCAAAGCAAGTTATTCAAAGTACTTTCCCTCGCTAACTACACATTTTGCCCACCTCTCGGGCAATTTGTGGATACCACGCCAAAAAAAGTCCTGTTCATTCGAGGTAAACCACTCACCAAGCCATTTTTGGACGTATGCATACGAACCGAAGTGCTGCTCAGCGAGGGCGTGACCCATCGACGCAAACAGATGGTAGTCTGTAGGGACCAGGTCTGGTGAATAAGTGAGATGGATTAACACCTTCCACTTAAGTGTCTCCAAGTAGTTTTGGACCACTTTTGACGTGTGCGATGGGGCGTTGTCGTGGAGGAAAATCAGCTTGTCATGTCTTTGTTGATACTCCGGCCTTTTTCCACACAGAGCACGGTGCACGTTGATCAGTTGTTGGTGGTAGCGGTGGGCATTGACAGTTTGACAAGGTTGCAACAGCTCAAAGTAGACGATACCCTGTTGAATCCACAAAACACACAGCATCGTCTTCCGTTCGAAGCGATTTGGTCTCGAGGAAGATGTTGATGGTTGGCCGGGATCAACCCATGATTTCTGGCGTTTTGGATTCGCGAAATATATCGACTTTTCGTGCAGGAACGACTTTCTTCTTTGTCTGGCGAGCAACATTTCGCATGTGTGTTGGCGTCTGTCCAGCTGCCGATCGGTCAATTCATGCGGCACCCATTTTCCGATCTTCTGAACCTTTTCTATGGCACGTAGACGCATGGAAATGGCTGCTTGAGTAACCCAATTGCTCGGCAAGCATTTGTTGCGATTTTGTATCGTCCTCGTCCAACAGCGCCTGCAATTGATGGTCCTCAATTTTCCTGGGCAAATTTTCACGCCTCTCGTCACTCAGGTCAACATTGCCGTCTTTGAGCCGACGAAACCAATCTTGGCACGTTCTTTTCGATAAAGCACTGTCACCATAGGCCTCCACAAGCACTCGATGCGCGTCGGCAGCCGATTTCTTCAAATGGAAGCAGAAAAGCAGAGATTCCCGCATATGCTCTTTTCCTGACACAAAACTAGTCATGCGTACCAACGGAACACTGTGTGTTGTTGTCTGCACTTGCTGATTATGTGCACTGATTCGTGCTGCCAGAGGTCCAACTCATCCACACAATAGGTCTGGCGTGCCCATGGTAGCTTCATACGCTCACGAACGCTATCTATGGGCAAACAGCGGGTTTAAGCTTATACACCTGTTAAACTTTCGACGGACTCTAGCACCCATACGTCACCGTTAGCATTGCCGAAAGTAGTTGTGAAACCGCAGAAACGAAAAATGAGACAGCAGAAAAGTTCATATATTTTAACTTCAACTCAAGAGAAACTCAGGCTTTTGGAGGGCATCTCCTATAAAGCCTCAGACCGTGATAAAAGTTTGCTGTGGTTCTAATCAAGTTGCAGAGTATGCCATAAGGAACAATCTAAAAAAATATCGGGACAATCACGTGCAAGATATCAACACTTCAAGACTGTGAAGAAACGTGTTTTCACAAAATGAGAATATCTACGTTTGGTGTGTGGTGAACAGTATGAAGAACATCCTCTAGAAGATTGGATTCAATGCCACGTCTGCAGCGGATGTCCTCACGAAGCATGTACAGACGGCATGTCTACTTCAGGTGGACTGTACCGGTGCGACGGTTGCAGGGTGTAGACCTAGCTACTAACACAACTTCGTGTACAGTATTGCCCGTCAGTGTACGGCATTCCCCAACCCCACTTTCACATTCACAAATCTATTTGATTATTCAGCGAGAAGGCATTTTGTTTCATTTGTGTATTAAGTAATAGTTTGAATATTAAACTTGTTTGGCAACCTACGAGCGAACAATATTTTCCTTTATTTTCCAATTGGTTTGAGATTTCCGAATTGAGTACGGAATTCACCAACTTTCCCCCATAATTACTTGCCTTGTTCATAAACTATAATAACTGTACTGTTATCGCCTGCAACTCTATTTATTTCCGTGCAAGAGCCTGTACTGTGTAGAAAAATTAAATATGTTTATTCTATGAAATTATTTAGTCTGGATATATGATAAGAAATGATAGCACCAAAGTGGCATAAAATGTAATTATTGTAGAGTCATGATTAATCACGTGGTGTCAGATTTGATGAAGAAGCCACATTTGTGCTTTAAATCGGTAAGAGGTTACTATGGTTTTTTTTGTGTGTGTGTTTGTCAACTTATACGTTTTATGAGTGCATATGCGTGGTGTGATAGAACATATTAAATGCTTTATTTTGTGGATGTCTGTCATGGCATATTTATGCTTTTTTGGTTACATTAAATGTTTGCATAACATGGATACATTCAAATATATGCTCGACTTTTGAAGGATAGTTGATGTGAAAATTGTTAATTGTAAGTTATGACACCTATTTTCTTTCAAAGCAAGTGGCGAAGTGGAGATTTGCTAAAGTACCGGTAATATATTGAGTGAGTATCCTTCTTTACACACCAAATTCAAAGGAACGGTATTCCGCTTGAATGGGGCGAAATATTTCACCTTACGAGAGCGAAAAGGCGGACCACTCTTTTAGAGCGGAATCAGGTAACATTCAACTCAGAGTAATAACTTGTTTATTGTTTCACTGGTGACATCCTAGTTGAAACTAAAAGACAAAAGAAACCATTATCACGTAAACCATCACACTAAACGCCATTTATATAGGTTTCTCTATATTGAAACTTAAAAAACATTTTCCACTATAATGTCAACATCATATCAAAAAGACTCAACAGTGTTCAATATTTAAAATACTACTTTCCTTATTTTTGGACATATTCCTTCGTATGTAACATCTCGAGTCATGCACCAATAATTCCTTATTGCTATTACATGTAAACTTAATTACTTTCTTCCACTAGTGCTACCTAGTATCATCGTAAAAATGAGTAAAAATATCCTCTCTTTTGATTTAGTGTGTACATATTATGTTTCCAAGGATATCAAAGATGGAAGTCTATTTCGGGGTAAGCTAAATTCTTCTTTCTGTTACTTTGTTACGATCTGTTTACATGATTAATGAATTATTACATCTTCTTGATACCTCTGTACATCGAAATTAAGGCTATTTTCGGCATGATACAGTACAAGCCTTTACCTGAATGGCACTTTTCGCTACGTGCACATAGTTTGTAATAGAGACTGACTTTAGATAGGAGTTCATTGACCTCCCTTTACTCAGCCGTTTTCAATTTGGTGACATCACAATCTCGCGTACGTTACATTTATACTGTTTGCTCTCTTCTGTGAAGTTGGGATGTGCTCCACTCTGATTTTCGTTTTTTCTTCTCGGATTTTACTGTTTTCTTCACTATCAGTCCCAATTTTCATACTGAAGGGCAAATTGTCGCTTAATCCTTTGTTTATGGGATTTGTTTACTGTTGTACTTACTATTTCAACATTCTATCAAAAGATACGCCACAAGATTTTCATATAAACCTTTGATGATTGTTCTTTCTCAGATTTTTAACCTTTTATCTGTTCTCAAATTTTCTCTTCTTTCTTCCTTCTTAAATTTCTCCACATTCTTCCTTTTGGTCAGATTGTTATCACACTCTCTGTTATTAGACTATTTCCCGTATTCTGAACATTTTCTCAAATTTTCCCTTTCTCGCTTTTGCATGCATTACTCCCATTTGAATCTATCTCTGAGATTACTTATCAAGTTTTTCTCTTTATTGTTTTCTTGTTAGATTGCTCCCGTTTTCTTTCTTTCACTGAAACCATTAGTCCTTTCCTTGTTACACTTTCTTTTGTTTTTTTTTTCGGGCTTTCCAGATATTTTTCTCAAAGCAAGTGCATCTTACCGCATAGGGTTAGGTATTTTGGCAGTATTTTATCAAATAAACGTAATATTTTATTTGTTTCACAACGCACTGATTTCGTCACGGGAGATCTCAACGAACATCATAGTTTGCAACGAACATCTAACTTTATATGCTGTGTCAAATACGGAACCCTACAGCAGTAAGACTCTTAGCGACAACCGTATAAAAAATAATACTGCCAAATTACCTTATTTTAGGGTGTACAATTGAGCTTTTGCTAACACTCGGTACAGTACTTTTAATTTTATGTACTATTGTTCATACTCATTTGTTTCTGAACCTATTTAACGTCTGACAACGAAGCGATAATTGTTCTTTCTAACAGAAACAGATTGGATGAAACAGATAAAACATCTCGTTATAATGAATTTTACAGGATAAGCGATTTTATTATATTTCGATATAACAAAAATTTATGCTAATAAACATTGAATTGGAGAACAAGAATTCGGCGAAGATTTCGAAAAACTTTGCTCTAACGAAAAGTTTGTTATAACGACGTTGTAAACAAATCTTACCTTACACAAGAAATTGGTCAAGTGATGGTACAAAGGTAGACGAACAGTTGGAGCAAACGTGTTCGAGTTACGATCACAGCGACGACCAATTTTTCACTGTTTTTCAACTTTCATTCAAGTAGACGAAAGGAACCAAACAGAACCTCTAATACGGAATTTCATTTATGCTCTATAGGCGTCTAAGGTTCAGGTCGAGATGGGGGAGGAGAAAGGATACGGGAAGGTGTCGCCCAGGGCTTACGTTGAAGGTGCCATCCTAGTATTTGCCTGGTGTGACTGAGGAAAAACCCTGGAGAAACCTCAGTCAGGATGGTCGGCCGCTGGGATCGAACCAACGACCTCCCAAATACTACACCAATGCTCTACCACTGAGCCAGGGCGGCTCCGTCCTCTAATATGAAAGATGATCATCTACATTCGGATTAAACTGTGTACTTAAACAGATGAGAAAAGCAATCAATTTAATTTTATGCATTGCGGACGTTCTTTATAACAGCCTCTGCTTACATTGTATAACAATGTTTCAATTACACAACACCCATGTATATCCATGTGGGTTTGCGTATGTGAAAGAGAGAGAGAGAGAAAGAAAAAGTCATGTTTGTAAATGTTTGTCGTTCTGTCCTGTCATGAGTGCGCCTAGACTTGGAGCAACAGAGGCAGCAGGTTGCTTGGTTCACCAAGAATAGAGTCCCATCCGCTTCCCGGGCTAACGGGGTAATTCTGTGCGCTCTGCTCCGCACAAAGAATGCCGTCGCAAAAGTTGCGTTGCAGCAACCAACCAACGACGACCCATTTTTTTTCTTCTGTTGAAATATCGTCTAGACTCTCTCTCCCTCTCTTTCTCTCTCACGCAAACATATGCAAATAAATACAGTGAATGACACCGTAACACATCTCTGTGAGAATAGGAAAACTCTTTTTGTATGATCGTATGAACCAACGCTCAATAAAACAGCTGAAGTTATTATAACGAACCTTATAACTTTTATATCCATAATTTATGTATTACTTAATAGACTGAGCGGCCGTAGCTCAGTTGGTAGATCGTTAGCTTCGCACCCCATCTTGACGGAGGTTTTGCAGCATTTTTCCTCAGTTACACCAGGTACATGTTAGGATGGTACTTTCAACTTAGGCCCTGAGCGTCTTCTTCTTGCTTCCTTTCCTCTACCATAATCCCGCTTTAACCAGAGATGGCTAAAGACCATTTTACACTTTTTGAACGTTTCAAGACATCAATGTGTCTCATTGCACCCAACCTTGCTCTGGTGGTTAACATCGCGGACTTGGGATTATCAATACGGAGACACGCAAGTTCGAACCTCATATTCTTTGAGAGTTTCCACGTTTTTTTCAGTACAGCAGCTAACCGCTACGATGGTGTCTGCTGTAAGTCCTTGGGCGTTATCTTCCTCTTCCCTAGGCCAGGGAAATGATAGACCAAGGTGTCATTTCTTAGATAGAGTTACGTAGGCAAAGATGAATGGTCAGTGAAAATGTTAAGGAAAAATGTTCCACATACGATTTCTTTTAATTCAATATGTTTAAGCAATGCTGTTATCAAGTTTCATTATATACAAAGTTTAAATTCTTTATTCTGTGATTTGTATAAGCTAGAAGGAAATGAAGTATTTTAGTTACTTCTTGTACATTTACAATTTGCAAGCTTTATAAATTCAGACCCCGTCGCTTACTGCCTACGGTCACGGAAAAATACTACGGAGGACACTGGTTCAAATTCTGTTCAAGACCATAATCCTGACAGAGGATTTCTAAGATTTTCGCCCGGAAAATGCCGGGATTTTGCTTTAAAAGGAAGTTTTAGCCGCTATCTTCCCTATCATTCCCGGTAGTATGATTGACGAAACATTCCATGAATCCAAGTTGTGATATGAATGACTTAGGTCGTAGTTTTCACTTCAATCAATATAACCTAAATGTTTCACATCGCTAAACGGTTTCTTCAATCCCAAATAGTACTTATAAACTTGTTACATGAAAGTTTACCTCTTTGTATAAAAGAAAACTTGTGGAAATTCCTCAATGAAGACATTCAAGCTGACTTATCATTGCCAGTAATTTAGTTGGCAACTTAATATACCTACATGCACGAGTAATAGGCTAAAACGATTTCCTAACATTCTAATTTTATGACCACTAATAAACGTGGATTTATAGTGATATCTCGTTGTATGTATTGAATTAGGGTTAATGAGCCTTCTCAGATGAACGTAACATTAAGTGGTTAGCGCTGCAATGGGTGAGTGTTCAGAATGTCTTTCACAGCCGTGATACGTTTTGTCATTACATTTCCGGAACGAGGAAGGCGAACTTCATTAACTCCGCAGAATACATTGCCATAGAAAGTCGTCAAGGAAACCTCCAATGACAGCAAGAAATTAAGCGAAGACTACCAAAGGATCTTACCTATGTAGTTTTGTTGTGAAAATCATAAATGTGAGCAGTTAAAAATGTTTAAATTCTTTATTGGTATAAATTTATCATTCTGGTTAGTGAAGGTTAACTAGGGCTATGAATAATACAGCATATTATGTGGCTGTCAAGCTCTGGATGAATGGAGTTGCAATGCCAAACAAAGTTACATTATCATTGAAGAATTCAGTGTCTGCAGTTTCATTACGTTACCTCACTCAAAAGTGAATCAAGCTTCCTCTGATAAGTGGAATGACTTAATGAAAGCTTTGCAAATCAATTTAAACGAGGTTGAATCAAGAAGTCTAGTTTACAAGATTCAAAGTTGAAGTAGGCTTGACAGGACAGGAAAGTAAAATATACAAAGTTAAATGTATTACTTAACAAAAATAATAACGTTATCCTTGGTGGGAATCGAGCAGAGGACCGCTGGCACACAGGTTCGATGCTGTAGTCTTTAGGGCAAGTCACCAAACGCCTAAGCTCGCTTTCCAAGTGCTATTTATACTTAGTTCATCAGATCGCAAAAGACGCCTCTAGTAAAAGGGTGAGAATTGGTGAAAATAGCTTATGTGAAACTGTCCTGGTACTTTAAGGGACTTCATCGCACTGAGATGACAGTGGAAGTAGAATAAGACAAAATTCAAATAAATTTAAAGTTTGATAAGCTTTCTCGTATATAACTCCCTGTTCCAAAAACTGGTATTAGGTCAGTTATAACAATTACCAGCAACAATGTTATTCAAACAAGCCACTTATGATGTTTCAACAAGTTTATTTCATGCTTGTTTATTAGGTTTAACGCAATATCAAGTATGACAAGTTCAAAGCAAGTGATAACCTTGTTGCAAGCTGGCATACTATCTGTGTTTGAGTAGTATTTGGAATTTGTTGAATGAATACAAACGAAACTGAACTGATCATGCCTCTGATAACAGACTGGGGAAGAAAAAAATCCAGAAACAAAAACGCGTGGTCTACTGATCACGGTTTCAGACTTTAGAAAGGTTCCCGCGAGGCAAATAGGTTCGAGTACGGTTATTGACTTATCTGCTGTGGTTTTCCAGTTTAAACAGGCGAATATTGGGATGGTAATTAAACTGTCCAGTCCCCTTTCTTCCCTCTTTCTGTTTTCAAAAAAGTTATTACCGAGAGAACAAATCCCTCTAACATGTGATTAGTTTAGGTTATAGTAACCTATGTAGGTTATAAAAATAAATAAAAAATAGTAGTCCGGAAAGCGGAAAAATGGTATCTGGTACTCATAAGTACTCTTACCAAGCAGCCGGGGCTTAGTGACAGAATGTTGGCTTAGCAATTAGAAGGTTGTGGGTTCAATCACAGCGGCCAATTATCCTGACTGAGGTTCTTCGGGTTTTCGTCAGTCGCACCAGGCAAATGCTGGAATGGTACCTTCAACAACTTAGGCCATGACCGACACCTTCTCCATCCATTCCCCCCCTTCCAGAACTGAGCCTCAAATGTCAAAATGCCATAAAATTCAATTCAATTTATTGGTTTTTTTAGTAACGTTTCTGAACACTTTGCAATTTTCTGATTATTCCTTTGATTATTATTATTTTTGAATTTAGGATAGATTATGCTAAAAAAACAATATTGTCTTTCCTTTGATTTGTAATAACTCATTTCCATTATTTCAACAGTCGCCGTGGTTTCATGCAGAAATCCGTGACCCGCATGTAGCATATATCAACTTCTTTCACAGCGGGCTAAGGAAAGTTGGGATGTGCTGTGCGTTTACTTTTACAACTTTTGATAGCACAGGGTAACCTACCAGTTCTAAAAGTTTGTTTTGAAACTCGGTTTTTGTTTGAGTTTGTGACCTAACAAGCTCTCAGTTGGTTTTTGCCTGTTTAATACGTTTTTGCATCTGGGTAATATACTGCAAACTTTTCCATTATTTAATTACGTGGATGGATCAGAAAAAAAAGTTACAACAACAAATAAAAAACACAGAATGATTGGACGTGAATTGATTATGTATTCTAAGAAGACTACACTCACATCACTTTTCCTCGTAATCGCCAAGGCGATTGAGACGTTTATCAGATCGTCGGATCAACGTGTTGATGTCGTCTTGGTAGGAATCATGTCCCTGCTCATTGAACTACTTCGTGGTAGCTGTCTTGACTTCATCCTCAAACGAGAACCGTGTTCCAGACAATAACGTTTTCAGCTGGGGAAAAGGAAAAATCTCTTTCGGTAAACCTACAGGCTGAGGTAGATTTCGAAGTTTCGCTGGGAGCCGGGGCTCGCCCCACAACTTCAGTGCTTTTGAGAGGATGCGCCTCCT